>JAOUZG010011055.1:2216529-2230357 GCA_026289955.1 Argiope argentata | reverse complement strand
TAGTATTATACCGCCCATTATTATTATGTGAGAACATGTTGTTTTTTTGTTAGGAGGTGTTTTTGTATCTCCTACATTTACTTAGCAAAAAATAAAGATTATAGGTTGCTGGAAATAATCAGTTGAAGAACTTTTTTTACCTGCTTTTACTAGTATTGCTTTAATATTTCACATGCTTCCTTGACAGCAGATGTGTTTTTAAAAGTTTGGCGTAGAACTGTGACGTCATAGTTGGTATTTCATCTCAGAATTGATCGAGCTCCAAAACTTTGCTTGCCATCCAGAAAAATTGGAAATGAAAGTATATATATATATATATATATATATATATATATATATATTACAGAGAGAGATTGGGTTAGAGACCGATACAGATATCTCGAGGTTTAAACTGATTAATTACTTAAATTAATTAAAACAAATATCTTAAAAATAATAATGTTCTCACATGATAACTTGAAATTTGCGAACTTGAGTCTCATTTTGTTATTGTTAATATTCTTTTTGATCACTTAAAGGAGTGAAAGCTTTAATAATAAGATCATTTTATTTTTATTTACTTTTTTTGCAGTAATTGCTTCTTTATGGATGATTCAGTTTAAACATCGAAAACTCGACATCGACTTTCAATTAACGCAAAGAAACTTAAACCGTTTACATTCTTTTTATAAATATTTAATCAGGTGATTCTCTACTATTTGAAACGATTCTGTGTAATTTTTGAGTATAAAATAATGGCTGAATATATATATATTTGCGAGCTCTGGACATCCTGAATTTTAATTCACTGCAACTCTGAGTGTAAACCATAAACAGAAAAACTGCAAGACTATTAAACTAGCTTCAACTTTTAAATTACATCCTTAAATATGTTTTATTTAGAGAGTTAGGAATATCTACACTCATGTCCATAAATTAAGGATAGTTCAGTGATACGCTGAAATAGAACTCTAAAATACATTAATCACCCCTAAAAAATTACACAAATCTTCAAAAGTCATATGCAAACTGCAGAAAGCTACCAGATAACACCGATAGTCGGTCACAAAGACGAGAGTGTAAGAGAGTGATGTATAAGGAATACAGGCAACCAAGTAAAATTGTTCGCAAGCGCTTTATAAGCCTTCCAATGCAATACCGCATAGTGATGATACAAAGAACGATCAACAAGGCCTGGATGGCCTGGTTGGTAGAGCGTTGGGCTCGTACTTCTTAGGTTACGAGCTCGAAAATCACCGGTCAAAAGATTCCCCGAGAGTATGGTGACTGGCGCTCGTTAAATCTGTTCGTGGTTGCAAAGTCCTCCATTTCGATAGTAATGTCACTGTGGGTACTGGTTAAGAGGTGATCGTTCTCTGTTCCAGGTCTAAATTACGATCTGAGATGAATGAATGAATTTGCATGAATGTAGTCCGCCCCCTAAAACGGATTGTGACGTGTGCGTAACTACGTCGTACTCTTGCCCCTAGATGGTGCAACTTGTAAAACAAAGAGCATTTCATAGGCTTAAAATCTGCTGATCGTATCAGTGGTGGCTTGTCCACGGCAAATGCCATTAGTCACAACATACAACACAACAAAGAACGCTATTTGATGAATTTTTACGTGGTAGAAATATCAGCTGTCTGGAATGTAGGTGTACCTTGCTGGAAGTATCCGAGAAACTAGGATTCGACTAGAGTGCCATCTAGTCCAAGAGACAACGATTCCAAGAAGATGATAATGTGAGTAGACGTGACAGCACAGGTCACACCCCTCCCCGAGTTATAATGATGAATGAGGACAGGTATTTCTAAGTTACTGCTAAAATAAGCATACGAGTCACAGCAGATCTGGACAGCATCGTCAGTTCTGGTATGACGGTTTCTTGGTAGACCCCGCTTCATGCCTCTGCAACTATAACCACCTGGTTATTTAAACAGTGTAATAAGTATGAAGTTGAAGATATAATAAAAGTAACTGTTGTTCGACGTCTCACATTTATTGGTTAAAATTTAATAGAGGATTTTAATTTTGAATTAAAGAAAGCCGAAGGCAGTGAGCTGTTTGAAATTTAAATGGGAAGTGGCTTTGTTTAATTAAGCTAACTATTGGAGGGAAACTGAAGACTTATGATAGTTCACATAAACAGACTTCTAGTTTGTTTGAGATTACAAATTTCTGAAAAAGTATTGTAAAAACACACAAAAGAAAAATTAGGGACGAGGGGAAAAATAATAATAATAAAGAAAAACACAAAAAATATAAATAAATGGTATGTACAAACACAAAAATAACAGAAAATAAAGATATGGATTTGTAATGCTTCTCTTGTGAATAGTTTTCTTAAAATCTAAACAAAACTCTATTTTCTTCAATGTGACGAATCATTTTTGAATTTTTGTCCTGGATCCTTGAGAAGTGGCAACACTACGGAACCGAGCACGTTCTAGTTCAGGTGTTGGCTTAGTCATATGGAAGGAAGAAGTCAGCAAACATTCTGTTGCGTAGTGGATCGGCTTAGCCTCAAGATTTCTGTAAGGGCAGGATGCACTAGGGATCAGGTTAACGTCGAAGATATGAAGAGAATGGTCCATGAAAAGTAAAGAAAAGAATATCTTCCCTTTTCCAGTTACTTGGTATAAGTGAGACTTTGGGGAGAATGTTTAATGTAGATCACCCCGTATCACCGTCTTCCCGATCTTTTTGCCAATCTTTCATCATTTTTTGCTTGAAGAATAATTTAAGGTATGATTTTGGTACCTTAATGGAGCATTGTTCCACGTTAGATTCCGCGGTTTCCTTCGCCAGTCTATCGGCTTCTTCATTTCCCTCATACCCAATTTGTCTATATGCTCGAAGGCCTGTCAGATGTGTTCCACTAGCTACAACTGACCGTCGTCTGAAATCAGCCTGGAGTAGAGAGCATACATTGTGGACACCGCAATAGTGGACTTGTGTAATGTTTTCCATTGAGTCGAGATTAAGATTGTCGTCTGACTTTCATAAGGAGATGAAGATTGCCTTCTCACCGGACTTTCATAAGGAGAGCGCCAAGTACCCGTTACTACCAGGAGAAAACCTTGAACTGCACCGTTATGGTGGTGAAGGAATGCCCTTTGGGAAGGAATTATTCAGGATTCCAGAATTGACCTGTATGTTGAAATTGGAACCATGGCATTCCAAATCTATCGGGACGTCATTCTCGAACACCATGTACGTTTGTTTCGGGGTGACAAATTTTTGGGCACATAATTCACGTATATGGATTACAACCCCTATCATCACCGTGAAAACATCGTAAGCGAATGCCTTCGATAGGAGGATATCCTCAGTATGAACTAGCAAGGAGTCTCACAACACTTCATTCCAGTAGAGCATGTGTGAGACATGCTTGGTCAAAACCACCTGCTACATGTCTACTCGAAGAGAATTTCTTGAATATTGTAATATTCCCCAAGATCAGATTGGTCATGATACTGAACCGATACTGAACATGGAAATACGTTGAACGGGTTGAATATCAACGTCTGGAAAACACAATATATGCTGGGGTGTTGTTTTTTTTTTTGTAATTTGCTCCAGGGAGCAAAAAAAAATCGCAATTTTTATTAATGACATTAAACATAAAACATCTTTTTTGGGCTCTTTGTATTTTATTTTATAAATAGGCTTTACAAAGAAGTCACATTTGTTTTGCTTCAGATTATTTCATTTCCTGAACTTGAATTGTCCTTATTTTCTAGACATGAGTGTATTTATTCAAAATCATTTTTTTAAATTAATATAATTAATATTTCTAGTGAACACCAAGGGGGTAAATAATTACTTAATATACTATTTAAGTACTTAAATATTACCAATACATTATCTTGTTTATATAACTCGATAAATATATTCCTTTTAATACATTACCATCAAACATAAAGCCGGCATCCTGGCACAGAGGTAGCATGTTTTTCTCGGGACTTGGGAGTCCAGCGTTCCAGTCCTGGTTCGAGAATGGTTGTCAGGTGTGACTGTGCCCCCCCCCCCCCGGTAATAAGGGGTTGTTCAAGCTAATGTGATGAGTGTGTAGCTAAATCGTACTCTTGGCCCTAGTTGGCGCTATTTCAAAAACAAGAGACGCTCAATCGGCTTAAAATCACTGACGGCCGTGAGCACGCTTTTCCATAGCAAGTGCCATTAGTAACAACAACAGCAAACATATTGAAATTACATGGGCTCAAAACATTTATTTTCGATTACTTGTATCAACAGATTTCAACAAACCTCAATTTCTGAGAACTTTCGAAACTCCCAGCTGGCAAATAATCGTAATACCTGGTACATTTCCTAGAATCAACTTTTCAAACACTTTCTCAAATAGCTTACGAAACAATAAACGAAATTAAAATGTTTTCGAATTTGGTTCTCTTGATAATTGTTAGAAATCTGAGGCATTATCTATGCTCGAAGGAGCAATCATTAGTAAACAGTACTAGAATTTTGAGTGTAGACAGAAAGTAAGAAGGTATCCACTTGTTGAATAAATTCCTATTACTACTTTCTTTAATAGAAGGTCTTTTCCAAATTGCTTTCACCTTGAAAGGAAACTCATTAGATTTGAGTCGCCTTCCCCAAGTCAAAGATTTCGAGTATCGTAACAGTTAGAAATTTACAATCTTTCAATGCTCTCCTTACAAAGCCTTTGCTTTCTTTGAACTATACCGCTAATTGCCATTTTAGAAGTAGCTAAATATCAACCACGGTTACAGGTTGATATTTGTGTAATTATGGATTGTATAACGTGAATAGTGATGACTTTTATCTCGTGGAAAGAGCACAAATGAAACAAGTAGAGATTTTAAAATTAATTTTACATGAATTTTTTCTCTTGTATCTAATATAATTGTGTCAAAAATAGATTCAAAGCTAAAACTCTTAGAGGAGTCAAAAGTTAATTACAAAATATTCTGTCGTTGTTGTTGTTACGTATGGCACTTTATAAGCCCACTGACATATATGTCATACATTTAAGCTGAGTGAGCGTTTCTTGTATTTTTAGTAGCACCAACTAGGACCAAGAATGTAACTTAGCTGTTTCATGCTTTAGGTTCACTTGAACAGACCCTTTTTACAGGAATTGGGGACACATTCACACACCTCACAGATAAAACAGATGAAGAACAACAAAGCATAAACCGGGACACCTACACGGGGAAGACTCCTACCACTATGCCAGTTTCAGTTTGGTTTAGTTATATTAACATCCCCTTGTAAAGCACTATTAGGGCTATTTGGGGACGGATCTCGTAATTTTGATCCATAGTGGTCAGATGAAGAGGACGACACTTTAGATGTCACCCACCTCTCCACACCACACACACCAGTTGAAGGATGTTTGGAGCAATCGGTTCTGACTTGTATTCGATTAGCTTCCCCGATAACTCTTCAGTGGAAGGGGTCAAGAACCTGGAATTCTCTTGCTCCGAGGGTGAGACCTTACCATCGGGTCAACACAGCCCTATCCCTATAACATAACATAAAGACATCCTGTGCCCCCATTGCCTATAACACTAAGTTATCTAACCAGTTGGATGAGCACAAGATGGGAGAAAAAGAGAAAAAACGATACAGCATTCAGGGATTTCCAGAGATAATGCCATCGGTGTCAAATCTTACACAAATCTGTTCAACTTTTTCTGAAGTTATAACGGGATTGAGGGGACAAGAATAATGAAACAAATGGTGATTATGGGTTGAGATTTCAGGGGAATTAGATTACCAACAGAAAAAGGGAGGAAATTGACCAATTAAATTGTGAACATATGTATGGCAAATAAACAATCACTATAGAGTCAGAAATACTTAGCGTCCATCTGGGTTCTGGAGTCTTGATTTCCATCATGAGGTCTGCACTTTTGATGAAATTTTTAAATTATAATTTTGGTTGATTTTCACAAGGAGAATTCTGGTCTCAACTATTGTAGGTCTTTAAGAAGAGGTCTTGGTATTTATGAATATGGTTTACTATGGAGTGGATTTTGCTGAGTGAAAGGGTGTTTGATGCAACTCTCCTGCACCATTCTTCTTCGAGACTTCTTTCTGGCTTTCTCATGTGCCATGAGAGAGTGAGTTGGCCTTCTGTGGCAGAATGAATTGGAGATCCTATTTCCCCACAGCTACAGCAAGAAGAGTTGGCTAGATGGAATCTGTATAGGTATGTCACGAATGGGCTGTGTCCAGTGAAGAAAAGGACATCAACTCTGTTCCAGTTGGTAGAGTAGAGAGAAACTTTCGGTATTATGTTATATGTGGAAGGGCTTGTTTCGCCTTCTTCCCATTCCTTTTGCCATCTTGTCATCATATCAGTTTGGAGGATGTGCTTCAGATGAGATCTTGGAAGCTTCATGATCGGCCCTTTCCCATTCTTACACCAGGAACCATTTCGGAAAAAAAAATACTTTACTTTTGAACATTTTTTTAAGTATTGCCATCCATAACAATTGTTATGGTTATAGTTTCATGTAAATAAAACATTGCAAGATTGTAAGTAATTACGATATTATTTTCAATGCCTCATGCACGATTTTCGTTTTGATGTTTAAAATTTTTGGAATAAGATCTGAAGTTTCGCGATTCGCTTCGAAAGATAAGAAATGAAAGAATAAAGCAATTGTCTATTGTACGTGAGGATGATGCATACAGAGAATCAGCTTTTGTAAATGATATATTTAATTCATTTTTTATTGCTACATTCCTTTTGCCGAGGATATATTCTTATGGAATATCTCATATTCCAATTCCCACCTTAATAATAAATAAATCATTTTCTCTAAGCAGGTTCAGCTGATTTTGTATTGCATTAATTTCAAAATAGTTCTTCATTTTTCAATTCCTACTATTAGTTCACATTCTCTCTCTCTATTTTTATATATATAGATTCAATTTTCAATCGTTATTAAAATACTTTTTATTCGTCCACTCAAGTTCAAATACATTTTTTCCAACTTATATTAGATTACACTTTGATGCCAACAGAGTTCTTTGAAATATGAATTCATTAATTAAATTTTATTCATTTTTAATACTTTAAATGAAATTTTAGCATTTTTTGAAAATTGTAATCAACAGACTGTTTCTCAATCAGTAAAATACAAAAATTTCAGTATTTTTCGCATGAATATTAAATATGCGAATTCTTTCTAAAATCAATACTTTTTTGATGAATTATTTATATTAATTGTAAGTTATTGATAAAAAGTAACTATGTTGACCTAAGTTGGAATTGACCATTTTTTTATATTACTTATTGTAAGCGATTATTTAACTATGAACGTGTTTTTTTGTTTCATCGAATTTCCTTTCTGATTCATAAAACTATATCATGAAAAACTTGGGCTATTAGTTTATAAAAACTCAATGAGCCAGGGATTATGTAGATTGCTTTAGATTTGGTTGCCAAAAATTGGTTTATAGGTGATTAATAGTTTAAGAACTCTGAATATTGTCATTTACTCTCAAGTAATCAATAAGAAATAGAAAATTATTACTTTTCCCAATTTTCATGTTTATAAATATTTAGATTTTAACAAAACAGATTGCAGATATGTGGAATTTACAAAAGACATAATTTCTGAGAATCATTAAACAATGTATTTATTCAGCATTGAAATCCATAATTTTTGTATGCATCATTAAATAACCTACTTTTATACCCAAAAATCTTAGTTTCTCTAACGAATTCAATTGTTTGCTCCCCACACTAGGGAAGTTAGGCTTAACTTGTTTTCGGCCGATTATTTTAAACGATTCTTTTTATTTTAATAATGTTTGATGCATTTAAAATTAAGCATTGTTAATAAATAAATTTATTCGAATACATTTGTATTACTTTTGAATTAAAATAATACAGAATAAAAAAAATTAAATATCTGTATTGCGTTCCCTCAACTGGTGTAGAAAATTCAAGAATTTTGCATTGTCACAATTGGCTTGCAATCCTCAATTGGCGTTGAAAATTCAACGCTAGTATAATGTTTTAATCAATTATTAATAGTAATTGTCATGCCGGGATAGTCTGGTTGGTATGTCGTTGGATTCGCTTCCCTTGGGCTGCGAGTTCAAACTTGTTAGCTGAAGACTCTCTGCATGTGGTTGACGTTAAATATGCCGTTGTCACAAAGTCCTCCATGTGGAAAGTAATACCATTGAAGGTACTGGGTCAAAATTGATCGTTTTCTTTTCCAGACCTGAATTAAGATCTGTGGATGGATGGATGAATGAATGAAAATGATTGAATGAAGTTCGCCCCTAAAAAAAGGTTTGTGGCGTATGTGAGCTAGAAGCCATACTTCTGCCCAAGAGTGCTCAGGGGCCCATACCCTCAAAAGCTGATGCACACTTCCTTCTGTTGTAAAGCAGGAATAAAAGAACAGCAGTTATAATTTTTAAATGAAAAGTTATTAAAAAAATTCTAACTTCCTAGTTTTTCCCTAATTATCTAAGTAGAAACTGATTTAAAAAATATTTTTCATTATGCTTGTTAACATATTGCAATAGTATGATACACTCAAGCTTTTGTTCATTATTTTGAGATTCTACTGCTGATTGGATCTCCAAGTTTTTGTTTCGAGATGCGAGCTTGGCTTGATCCGTGAGGCTTTTAACATTTAACGAAATTATTTTGCTTGATTTCTTTATATTTTTCTGTTATTTTTCCGTTATTTTTTTTTTCTTATATATTAGTAAAATTTTATTATTTACCTTATTTCTTTTCACTATCGCATTTTTCCTTTTGTCTCTTTCAAAATTATATTTTCTGAAATTATTTTTTTTAATTCTTAATATTTTTTAAGATTTTAATTACGTTTTTATTTTTTAATCATTTTCCTTTGCTTTTTCTTTCTGTACCTGTATTGCCTAATACATATTCCCTAGTGTCTTTATTTTCTTAATTTGCAAGGCCTAATTCTTTGATAGAAAAATCTTATTTTTGCTTAAATATTAATGAGGTCTTTGCAGGTGTAAAGATGTTGTTGGCATATCTTTATATTCATCAATTCTACCTCATTGTTTCATCTAAGGAAAAGATAAAGCAATCATTAATTTTTATAATTATTTTAAATTAGGAATTTTTTAATAATTATGCAATTAACTTTCCGTTTTATCCTATATCTTCGCATGATTCGTTAAAAATAAGTAATTTAAAAAAGGTTTTGATTAATCGTCTTATCCAGAAATGTATTGTAAAGTTATAATTTAATTTTTTCAAAATTTAAAACTTAGATATTTATAAATATGGTAAAAATAAGAAATTCTCAGAAACTAAGTGGTTAACTAAACTATCGTTTTCAAATTTTTCTTCAAATTACTTAGAATTTTATTGATAGTAAGCATTAATTTAATTTTCAGTTATATTAGAAAGATAGCTGCAAACTGTGCAAGTGCGTTGAATTTTGTGTATAATTTTGGATATTTTTCTGCATATATTTCCCAGTTTAGAATTCTTCATTCAGTAAGGGGGATTTATTTTTATTATAATAAATCATTAATGGTTATATTTATGAAGGAGTAATGGCTACTTTTCGATGTTAACTCGTTGAATATTGTGCAAAATAAAAAGCAACATTGCTACAAAATTTTGTTTAGTTAAACATTTATTTAGATTGTTTATTAACCAACTATTAGGTGTGTAAAAAATTTTAGTTAACAAATTTTTAGTAATTAGTCTTAAAAGTCGCAGTATTGATGCAAATATAAAATACTGTATATTAATATGCGGTTAAATAAAATGAAATCCTGAAAATAATTAATCTGCTCAAGATCTTTTTCTCTGGGAGAAGTACTTATTAATATTGCTGAATTAGACTTTTTGATAATTTAAAAGAAACCCTTTAAATAAATCTTAATAGTCAACAGATATAACAGCTCATATAATATAGAAAGGGAAAATTTTATATTCCATCGTTTATTAACAAATGATTTTTTTGCTCACCCTTATTAATTAATTAATAAAATAATTAAAAAATTTCCTTATTTAGTATTTAAATTTAATTTCAAATTTATGACATAATTTATTCCTAAGTCATTTATGCATTTTATATCAGAATTAAAATTACATTTTGATACCGAAAATAAATTTGTTTATCGCTGAAAACCGACTATTATATTTTGCATTGTTCCCCAACGAGTTTTTGATATAAACAGCACTTTAAAAATTTTGTAATTGCAGTTCGATGTAAGCTGCATTAAAATTTATGTAAATTACAAATTCTTTTTATATTTAGTGTTTTCGAAATATGAATTTTTTTTGAAAGAATATTTTTATCAGGAGCATTATTTTTCCGTTAAGTTTAGAGATCTCTTTGATACAAGTAATTCTTCAAACATTCAATTAAAAATATTTTGAAGCTTTCTATTTTGTATTTAAGAGGTTCTTTTCAAAATATCCTATAATTATGTCCTTATGACAACATCTTATGATTAGTCCATTGAATATTGATATAATGGTAGGTTTCATTATTTTTTCGTCAAAGAAAATTAACTAGAATATATTTATATTTTCTTAGAATTTTTTTAATGTTACATCTTTCAATTCCTATTGTTAGCTCACACTCATTTTATATACATCTTGTTTAAATTTTCAATCGTTAATAAATACTTTTTATTCATCCACAGAAGTTCAAATACATTTTTTAAATTTATATTGGATGACACTTAACGTTAATACAGTTTTTAAAAATATTGATTCATTAATTTTTATTAAGTAATTAAAAAATAACTGTTTCACCACAATTCTTCATTACCACGCCTCCAAATAAGTAACGAATTCAATTTTTTTTTCCGCACACTAATGAGATTAGGCTTAACATGTTTTCGACCGATTATTTTAAACGATTCTGTTTATTTCCTTAATGTTTGATGTCTTTAAAATTAAACTTTGTAATTTAATCGGTTTTTTTCAGATTCAGTTTGAAGTATTTTCGAATTAAAATAATATATAATTGAGAAAATTAAAAATTTCAAATCTGTATTGCTTTACCCCAATAGGTGTAGAAAATTCACATCTTTTGCTTTGCCAAAATCGACTTTGAATCCTCAATTGACGTTAAAAGTCCAATGCTAGTATAATTTTTTGATCAATTATTTATAGCAATTGTAATTGTTAGGCCCGGATAGCCTGGTTAGTATGGCGTTTGATTTGCATCCCTTGGGCTGCCAGTTCGAACCCGCCAGCTGAAAAGTGTGTGTGTGTGTGCTGGACTCTAAATCTGTCGTGGTCATAAAGTCCACTATATAATGGAGAATGGGGTGCAGTAGCTTCTGAGTTAGGGACCCCTGAGCACCCGAGGGTAGAAGTCTGATTTGGAGCTCATACACATAACAAACCCTTTTTACGGTGCGGACTTCATCCATGCGTTTCATTCATTCATCCACAAATCGCATTCATTCATTCATCCACAGATCGCATTCATTTATTCATCCACAGTTCAGATCTGGAACAGAGAACGATCACCTCTGACCTAGTACCCCCAGCGGTATTACTTTCCACATGGAAAACATCGTGACCACGAAGATTTAACGTCCACCACATTCGGAGTCTTCTGTTGGCAGGTTCGAACTCGCAGCCCAAGTGATGGGAATCTAGCACCCTACTAACCAGGGTATCCAGGGCTAGCAATTACAATTACTATAAATAATTGATCGAAAGATTATACTAGCATTGAATTTTCAACACCAATTGCGGTAACGCAAAATGCATGAATTTTCTACCCCAGTAAGTGTAAAGCAATGCAGTTTAGAAATTTCTAATTTTTTTATTCTGTTTTATTTTAATTCGAAAGTTCTTGAAAATATATTTGTAGAATCAATTAGCTAACTATGTTTAATCTTAAATGCATCAAACATTAAGAAAATAAACAGAATCGTTTAAATTAATCGGCTGAAAACATGTTAAGCCTAACCTCATTAGTGTGCGGAAAAAACCAACTGAATTCGTTACTTATTTGCCGGCGGGGGAATGAATATTTTTGCAAGACAGTTTTTTATTAATTAATAAAAAATTAATGAATTAATATTTGAAATAATTGCATTAACATCAAGTGTCATCCATTACAAGTTTTAAAAAAAATGTACTTGAACTTGAGTGAAATAATAAAAATTATTATTATCGACTGAAAATTTGAACAAGATATATAGGGAGAATATGAATTAATAGAAAAAATTGAAGAAAGAAATATATTATGATGATTATATTAAGATTATAACTAATACTGGTAAATAAAAATATAAATTTCAATTGGCATGAAGCATTAAATATTCTTTTGACAACCAATGAATTAAGATTAAAATTTTTATTATTTCAATGTTTTATTTTTATAAATCCCCCATAAGAGAGAATAAAAATAAAAACAATCTTATGTTTACAATTCACATTTTTCTTAATCGATCGTTTCATATGTATATAGAGACAAATTATCTTTATACATATGAAACGAAGAGACAAATGAAGTTTAAAGAGACAAATTATCCGCCTGGTGTCTTCAGAATTTCTTCATTGTATAGAATCAGTCGTTCAGACAATCGACGTATATTTCATATACTTTTAATCAAATCGTTTATTTGGATTCGAAATGCATCTAAAGTGAAAATAAAGTGGACAATGATGGTTTATTAATCAAAATATAGAGCGGATCAATCACTGAAGCAGTGTGAGCTGAAACCAAGCATCCACAGACACTCAGACGTTCATAAATTTGTGGAGTTCATTTGTGGATTGCGGTTCATTGTTATTGCCCACATATTTTTCAGGTAAGAATCGTAAAACTCTTTTAGTTGTCATGAACGTCTGGAAAAGTTTTCCATCGAACTGTCTCTCGGCAGATCGGACGATTTTTCTTTCGAGACGCTAGGAAATAATTTACAGCATTATTTTTGCATTTTTCTAAATATTGAACAAGGATTTTAAGCATTATATTAAAGGTTCAGGCTAATAAAATGATCCGAAGGGAATTAAAAAATTTAAAACTGAGATATAACGAATTTTGAAAAGATTTTAGTTTTTATATAATTTTGGTGTCTTGACCTCAAGTTTTACGAAATAGTGCTTCTTATATGGAATCATGATTTTTTTAAATAAAGACAATAATTTACAATTAGGTTACGGTTTCGTCGTTTTATGATCTGATGCCAACAGTCTCAAAAAAGTTTACTATTCCTCATGCATGTCCAAAAATATAAAAATAATTTTAAAATTAAAGGAAATATAATAATATAAAGGAAATAATATAAAGGAATATAAAGGAAAATTATATAATATAAAGGAAATAATATAAAGGAATATAAAGGAAAATAATATAATATAAAGGAAATATAATAAACTAAAATGAGGGATTGATAAATTGATTTTTTATTATGTTTTAAATAAAAAAAATTCTTTCCACTAAATAAGAAGCGCAGTCATAAAAACGAAGAAGATGTTAAAACAAAACTTTTTTTCAAAATCAATTTTAAAATATAATTTTTTAGAAATGAAAGCCGCTTTTGTTTAACTGTTGTTAGTAAATAAATATTTTTCTACTTATTAGTATGTGTAATTACCATTAAATAAATGATTAAAATTTTGAATTTTTTTTACATATCATGTTACCTGTCACCATTCATGTAGATGCAAAACTTAACTATGTTAATGGTCCTGAAAATCTTAAAATAACATTATCATCGAGAAACACTATGTTTAAAATATCGGTAAATCAGCACGGATTACAAAATTTCGTCTTTGTGAACGTAGGTTAAATAAATCTGTTTAGAGCTGAAAAATAGTCAAGTTACCCTAGTAGGATATATATATATATATATATATATA
>JAOUZG010011055.1:2196737-2207030 GCA_026289955.1 Argiope argentata | reverse complement strand
TTTTGCTATTAAGTCGAGTATTTTTGCTATTAAGTCGAGTATTTTTGTTATTTAGTCGAGTATTTTTGGTATTCAGTCGAGTATTTTTGGTATTCAGTCGAGTATTTTTTGGTATTTAGTCGAGTATTTTTTGGTATTTAGTCGAGTATTTTTGGTATTCAGTCGAGTATTTTTGTTATTCAGTCGAGTATTTTTTGTTATTTAGTCGAACATTTTTGCTTTACTCTGAAACATGGGAAAATCTATAGCAAGAATTTCTCATGTTTTTATTTTAGCTTAGAAACACTTTTTAATTTTTTATGCGCAATAATTTTTTGTAGAGTGATACAATTAAATTTTGGTTTTTCAGTATCACTCAAAAACAAAGTGAAATTTTAAAAAAAAATACTATATGTACCAATTGTTAAGCAGCCTAAAATAGGAGTAATTTGGAAAAACAAGCTGGTTATCTAATATGGCTGATTTCTGGTGTCAAATGGCTACTTATTCGCAGGTACATTAAGCTAGACAGATGAAGTTTGATAATTAATGTTTCCACAGCTTCTCTACAATTTTGTTATACTTTGAATAAAATTCATTGGCAAGAATATGTCAATGTTAGAGTACATTTGAATTCGATAACGTGAAAAAATAAAGTGCTAAATGCAATAAATTTCTTACTGTTTTATCATCTAAAATAAAAGATGTACAATGTTTAAATCAAATTTCAAGGCTAGCTCTGACTTTAAACTTTCTTATGCATGTAAACACAATAACTCTCAAACGCAATTACAGGTATATATAGAATAATTTTCTACATAATTTTATTATTTAAAAAGTAAACTTTTACCAAATTTTAAATAATACCTATCAAAAGGTGACTGACATTTGGCCTGTACCTTCACGTATGTTTTTGCATACTTTCAAAAAAACTACTCATTTTCTAGCTTAAAAAGAAAAATATTTTACTTAGCATCTTCAATTCTTGGATAATAAAATAATACTCCCAGCCTTTTAGAATTCCATCGGCTTGTTCATTTTTTTCAACTTCACAGCATATTTTACAAACCATTGCCAGATTCCAAAACGTTTTCAATTGATCATCAGCTATTATATAAAAAAAATATACGAAATAATATTAATTAAAATATGATTATCAAAGAAAAAAATCGTTTGCTTTTAACTTTTAATAATATTTTAATTGAAATAAAAATAGTAGCAGTTATGAAATCTCTGAAAAGGAATCGTCTGCTAAATGTCTATTAACAGATCTAGATTTTCATATTTACCGAACATGTATGTAAACGTGATATCTGAGAAAAGTAATGGTTTAGATGAAAATTTGTGTGTGTTTTGATGACTAAAATTATACTTGTGTCAAGTTTCGGTTTGAATCGATCAGGAAAAAAAATAAGCTTCGAATGCTTATATTGGTTTTCTCTATCATATTTTAAAGTGAAATTTATCTGTGGGATTCCGATAATGTTAATCATAATCGAATATACTGTTTGAATATATCATTTTCATAGAATACATCAGTGCACATGTTTTATAATTGGTTAGATATAACGATGAAGAAAGTTAGTACGTCAGAGTAACAGTAGGTTTTCAGTAATCACAACAAATACTGGCAAATTATTATTCTATCATACACTTTACAGCCCAGACTTGGTCCCTTTTGATTTCTGTATAACTGCGCTATTTTATATTTTCTGTATTTGTTAGAATTTCTTGTATGACAACGTTTTAAAATAAGCTGTTTTTCTTTTTGCCGTCTTAACAAATATTATTCATAAGTGCACGATATGATTCTTCGTTATGACAATTCTCAGCACTGCATCAATTCAGAGTTCCTACCCAACTGTTAAAGAAATATTTTATTCCATTAAAATTATTACTTCATTAATCGACAAAAGGATTTTATTTTCTGAATATACTAAGTACCTTCAACAAAATTGGTTGGCAAAGCCAAAATTTTTATTCGGCCAAAAATTTTATTAAAATATCACTCATGGAATTCCATCTCCAATGTTTATTTTAATTTAGAATTGGCGCGAAAAAAATATTCGCTTAAAATGAAAGCAATGGATAATAATAGAAATTCAATCAATAAAATCAATTTTTTTTTTTAATTTTATCAAATCAAACTTTTCGAGAAACAGACGACAAACTATTATTTTAATTAAAGATATGCAATCTCAGAATATTAAATTTCTTTTATTCATACTTTATTTCAAGAAGCCAGCAATTCTTCGCATTTATTATGTTTCTATTGCAAAATAATTGAAAGTTATTTTTAAAGGAAGTTATGACTTTTTAATCCGCTGAGGAGGTTAAAAATTAATTTAACACGAATATGAACCATTTTTTAAAAAAAGAATTTCATGGATTTCTTCTTTTTTTTTAAATTTTCGTTTTTGAGAAAAAAAATGGTAAGAAAGTTTTTGTGATTAATTAAACATCAAACCGAATTTAATTAGTTTCCTATTTTTAATATCCTATTTAATTTTTATCTAATTTGGTTGACATACTGAACACTGCAATAATAAAACTATTAGCCGAAACGATTTTTTTTAATTTTTAATTAAATGCCAACAAAAGGAGTCCTTAATTCATGAATTATTATTAAATTATAGTTCATTATTCTTATTTGTGGCGGTGCAGGAATGCTCATTTGGGAAGGAATTCCAGAACTGACCCTCATGTTCAAATTGGAACCATGACAGGCCAAATCTATTGGGAATCATTAAGAATGTACATTTGAGGTGCTATGGGCATGGAATTCGTATTTATGGATGGCAACGCCAGTATTCCCTGAGTAAATATTGTAAACGAATGCATTCGATCGAGGATATCACCCGTTTGTACCGGCCAGCTTTCTAACGGGACTACAATCCAATAGAGCATGTGTGGGACATGCTTGGCCGAAGAGTTGAAGCCCGTCAACCACCTCCTACACGTCTACCTTAACTTTGAAGAGCATTGCTTTATGAGTGGTGTAATATTCCCCAAGATCAGATAGATATTTTGATCTCAGCTTACCTTAATGTTGTACGGACTATAATACGTCGTCTGGGAGATATACTGTAAACTAATCATCATGCCTACCATGTAATATTGGTTTTTAAATAGGTTTTACTAAATTGTAATCACAATTTTTATTAATGATATGGAACATATAGCATCTTTTATGCTCTTTACATTTTGTTTAATAAACAGGTTTTACAAATAAATCACATTTCTTTGCCTGAGCTTGCATTATCCTTAATTTATGAACATGATTGTATTTAATTTAAACATGATACTGATGTTACTTGGAAATATATTTCGACATATGAATCTCTAAATATTTATATTGTTACGAATCTATAATAAGGCCTCCCTATTAGTTCCTAATAAAGAAGAAATGGATTTACAAATATTCAAAATAGATACCGAATGGTTACTTTATCAGTGCCCCCACAATCTTGATAACAACTAAGCGATTTTGGTGATAATTTTGAAATTTATCTAAACGATCACATTTCAAATTTTGCTTATCTAAACGTCTGCATTTTATAACAATGACTTTCACATATATGTGAAGAAAACTAATCCAGTAAACGTAGTCTCTTACAAAGAATTTATTATCATGTCAGAACATGATATTGATTTGAGAAAAAGGTTTTCTGGCTTCAACAAAAACCCGTAGTTGAAAAAAGAAACATTTTGATCCGGAGGTGAAAAATAAAAATTTTATTATCTAAACGAGCATCTCAAAAATTCAGCTTTTAATAACGCGTTGCCATTGGGTTTACAGAAGCTCTCATTTTTTAAAAAAAAAATAATTTAATGACTACTGCATATAAAACCTTAAAAAATGCAATTTTGAGCACGTGATTATATGAAATGAAATAAATAGGAAATGTGATAATTTTTTAAATAATAAATACGAGACAAATTTTTTTGGATCGTTTGCAATACTGAAATGACTCATTTAATGAGACAAATAGAATGAATAAAAATATAATTTAACTCGCACGAGCACGTGGTGCTTGGCCGTGCAAGAAATGATGTTCTGACACGATGCATTGAAATATGCATAACAGATTCCCTTTTAACCTTTTTGAAATTATAATTGATATCAACAGTTCTGTTAATAAATTTCTATATGTCATTTGCAAAGTATATTTAAATATTTTCAAAACGATTTCAAAGAGGAATTTTAAAAAAATTAATACAAATTTCTGACAGCAGACTTAATAGACTTATTACATGAAGCGATAGATATCGTCTGTTATTCTTAAATTTTTATTCAAAATGTCACATATAAATAAGGTATGGTTTGATGAATACATTTTTGTACTTTCCAAATAGGAGCGTTCTTGTTGGTCAAACATGGTCCAATTATTTTCGTCATGATACATGTTTACATTAATTTGGTCAGGATACATAACATAGTCACATTAATTTGGCCATGATACATAACAGGGACACGTTAATTTGGTCATGGTGCATTATTATATGGTCACATTAATTTGGGCGTGGTACATTATATGGTCATATTAATTTGGTCATGGTACATTATATGTACGCATTAATTTGGTCATACTACATTATATTGGCACATTAATTTGGTCTGGTACATTATAGAGACGGTTTAATTTGGTCATGGTGTATTATATGATCACATTAATTTGGCCATAGTACATAATAGGAACACATTAATTCGGTCATGGTACATTATATGGTCCCATTTAGTAATGGTACGTTATATGGTCACATTAATTTGGCCGTGGTACATTGTATGGAAACATTAATTTTGTAATGGTACATTATATGGTCACATTAATTTAGTCATTGTACATAACAATGTCTCATTAATTTGGCTAGGATACATAAAAATGTCTCATAAATTTGGTCAGGATATATAGCATGGCCACATTAATTTGATCATGATATGTAACATGGTCATATTAATTTGGTCATGATATTTGATAAAATCAGATTAATTTGGTCATGATACTTGATAAAATCAGATTAATTTGGTCATGATTCCTAACATGGTCGCACTTAAACATAACAACCATGAAGATTCAAGCATTTGTCTTCTCGGCTAAAAGATTTCGGATCTCTCCTGCGAAAAATATTGCTTAACAGATCTTCAAAGTAGCCTCAATTTTCTTTTGAGGATCTTCATCAATTGGAAAATTTTGACTCCAAACCAATCCTACAGTTCATGGTATACTTGAAAATTACCAATTTACGCGCTCACGAAAATAGAACAAGTTTGACAGTCTATCACAAAATAAGAAATTATTCACCACGTTCTTAAAATAGGTTTAAAAAAAATACGTCGGATTCTAGAACCCAAGTCAACAAACATTGAAGAATAATTAAAAATTATGACATTGTAGGGTGAATATTTAGAAAAAAATTTCATTCGAATTTTGTATTACTAATATTTATATTGCGAAATTTCATGTTACCAAATATGAAAAAAAAAAATGAAATTAAGTTGTTCAAAAGGAAGACAAAATCGTGATAATATTTACATAATTTATTCAATTCTAGATTCAAATTGCATGTTAAATTTTGGACTGAAATACGAAATGATTTTCTGACTAAACCAACTCTTCATCAAAATCTGCATCCATTTAATTCTCTAATAAATCCCCGTTAATATTATTGCTTACATAAGTTTTTATAAAAGGTTGAAATTAGAAAATGACAATAGTCTCCGACAAATACCTGTTATACACCAAATAGCATTCAGATGGCAAGGACGACATCTGATCTGGACTAATTTTTAAGGATAGATTACATTCTTGGCCTGAAATTCAGCCTCTTGCATCCACAAGTGCCATCATTTTATCAAATATTAATCGATTGTTTTTCCTCCCCTTATTAAAATCTAAACATGAAGGGTTCATTTTATTATCTAAGTTGTTCATAATAAGAAATTGCTAAGAAAGTTGTTTACAATTAGTTAAAATATCACGGAATTTAAAAGATAGATTAAACAGATATTTAAGTTCTTTCTGTTGTTTGTAATGGCAATTGTCATGGGCAAGCTTGCTGGTGCATCAGCGAATTTAAGCCAAATGAGCGTCTCTTGTTTGAAGTGGCGCCATCTAGGGCCAAGAGTACGGCTTTAGCTTCTCATTCATCTCATTGCTTGCACAATCCTTTTTTACAGAGGGAAGGGGAGCACATTCACACGCCTCACAGATAGAAAACAAAAGAACAACCATGCTTGCACCGGAACTCGAACCAGGACGGCTAGATCACGAGGAAGACACACTAACCTATACCAGAACGCCAGCATATTTTTCTTAATAATATTATCATGTTAGGAAATTATCTCCATTAAAATGGTTCATGTACACATTAAATAATACTAATATTAAGGCAATTTAAATACCACAACATTCTTATAAACTTTATGAGAAATTTAGAGACATAAAATTGTGTTTAAACGATTTTTCGTAACTGAAATTTAACTTATATTCCCACAGAATCAGTCTCCTAAGGCGACTAGTTTAAAATAAATATCTCTATTGCTGTTTATTTATTTTACATTTCAAAAAAATAAACAGCGCCGAACTACGAAATTAATTTTTTCCCATAAAAAATAAAATATTATGTCCAAAAACCACATTTTCTTTTCTCTAATCCTTCACATTTTTCAAGAAATATCGATTCGAATATCTCCAAACTTTTAATGACGCTATTTACTTCCTCAACTCTCTTCACTTCTGACAGTAATTATCTGGAGCACTTTATTGACTTGGCTTAAGCTAAGATACCGGAAGCTTCTGCGATGAATAATATCAGTTTTGGCATCTTCATCGCTTCTAATCATCGTCTTAAAATGCTTCGTCTAATTTATTCGACTTTTCTAGCAACAATTTCCTGTTTAAAATAACATAAGCCATTTTTCTTCTTACGTGAAGGAGAGGCACACGATGTATAAAATTTGATTTTGTGTTTTTTTAAGAAGATATTGAACAACAGAATTTACTAAATGCATGAATACGATTTTTTTTTAATTTCTTGACGATTTTATTGTTTATTAAATATTTTATTATAATTCAAATACTAAGAAAATATTGGTGTGCCAATGCAATTTTAGTTGATTGCGTAAATAAGATAAACATATAATTTGTATTATATAAAAAAATAAAATCTCGTTGAGAGAATAATTGCTTACATTATAAAAATATCAAAAAATCTATTTCTGTTGCTTACTTTATAAAAACTATCAACAAATCAATTTCTATTGCTTACTTTATGAAAACTTTCAGCAAATCTATTTCTATTACTTACTTTGTAAAAACTATCAGCTAATCAATTTCTATTACTTTGTAAAAACAATCAGCAAATCAATTTCTATTACTTACTTTGTAAAAAATATCTGCAAATCAATTTCTATTATGTACTTAATAAAAACTATCGGCAAATCAATATCGATTGCTTACTTTATAAAAACTATCAGGAAATCAATTTCTAAATGCTTTATTGAGGCAGTGTGGAATTAAGTCATCATGGATTTACTTGCAGAACAATTATCTGGGTTTCTAACTTTTTTTGAATGTCTTACATTGTAAGTTATCATTTTTTAATATTAGCATTATTATTCTATTTTGTTTCTCAAAGAATTTCTTATTAAATTTTTAAAGAATTTTCTAAGAAAAAGAATTTTTTTCAGATTTTAGTTCCTAGAGGAGATATTGCCATAATTCTTTAATTTTACAGAATTTCATTTGAAGACGAAGATTCTAATAATAATGCAGAAAAAACACAATGCAGATTTTCAACATTAAAATTACGGCATTTTTTTAATACATTTTTCTAAAATATATTTTATCTTTTTGGGCCATCTCATCAATGAATGGGTTTAAGGAATCTTTATAATATTTATTATTTTATGAAATCCCATCATCCATCTTAGCCTGCTAATTCAATAAAATGTTCCCATGATCCAACTTATTTCATTTATTACTTTCAAATAAAATTAGAAAAGAAAATGAAAAAATATGTAATGAAATGTGCACTAATAAATACAAAACATTACAAGTGCTGTCATTCACAAAATGGTTACCAACAGATAAAAACTATGATGAATTCGAAATATTTATTTCTAGATAATATATTCAATATTGCTCACTATCATCGTGTTTTTTTTTGGGGGGGGGGGGGGAATTGTCATTTATTTTCTATAGCGAAAATCTTTTAGAACGTAATTTAGTGAATTAAGTTCAAAATATATTTTATTTATAACCTTGTTAAAACTATACAATTATATTGAAAAATGTTCTTTTATTCAAAATTCTATAAAAATGTCTAAAATATCACAAAAATAGCGAATAATGCTAAAAGCATAAATGTTATTTAATAGAAAATGTTATTCAATAGATACTACTCAATAATTAACTTTATACTGCTCATATATATATTAACTTTAAATATAATAAAAATAAAGTTAATATATACATATTAACTTTATTTTTATTATATTTAAATTGAGCCTTTAAACTTATCTTTATCATTTCAAAATTCATCGAAATTAATAAGAGACTAAAGTTAATATTTAACTGCGTAATTTTTTAGTTTTATATTTGATAAAATAAAATTGCATTTAGATAGAAATATTCATATTTTTTCTCATAGAGGATATTTATATAAAAATATTTATACATCATTTCATGCTTTTATCATCATTTCTGTATGCTCTGTTTTTATCTTTTTCTGAAGATAACATGCTTTCAAATATCTTTTATTTGTATTCATATAGCGTGAATGAAATAACGTATTTTGAAAGTTATATTTGAATTTGTTATGCTATAAAAATTGCTTTTGTATCGTTTGGACTTATAATTTGTAATCGTTTGCTCTCATTATACGGTTCTTTTATTTATCCATTCTTCTTTTTCGTTTCCCCATAAAAGGTTTGTAAAATATTAAAGGATAGAAAAAAATTGATATACTTATCCTTTATTCAATGAACAAATAGTTCCAAATTCTTATTTTTAAAATTAAATAGCAAAATATTTATAATACAAATGATAAAAAGCATTTTTTTTTTTTCATTATTTGGATAACCTCTTTGAGGATGATAAAATAAATAATACTACAATTGTACTGATTTATTAAAAAAGCAAAAAAAGTAAAAGGAATATTTACCTTTTCTTTAAATTAACATTAATGTTGTTAACATTAATATTGTTGAATTAATGTTGAAGAATATATTCATTACTATACATTCAGTGTTTTCTTTGTATTGGTATTATTTTGTCATACAATTTTCATGAATTGCGAATTCCTTTTTATAGCTTGCATTTAAACAACATAAATTTTATCACAGAAAATTAATTTCGAAATTTTTTATGTTTTCTATTCCAAAACGATCGAAATTATTTATTGTAACTATTGTATATTATCAAAAATATCAGATGTTTAGTTAAAAACTTAGTTATTAATATAAATGGCAACTTTGTAAAAAAGACATTGGATTATAAATGGAGTTATGAAGATATAATTTATTCCCGATTTCTTTCATATTCTGAATGCAATAGATTGTCTAAATATCTCAACAATAATATTTTGTGAAAATGTGGTTAAATTTCAAGAGTAATTTTTTTTCTTTTAGATTTGATTAATATGTTTAGAATTGGAGTGACTAATTATTGTGGGTTTTTTTCTTGTTATTTCTAAGGAAATCATTGATCATGATAACATTAATGGTAAATAACCTTATAAAAAATGTGAAATATTATAAAATGAAATAATTTGGGCAAAATTCAAATATATTTTTGGAGATTCAGTATTGAAAGTAACGAGTAAGCTTTTGTAGAAGCAGAAAGGTGTCTCAAAGATTCTCATTACGAATGTAGTAATCTTGATAGGCAGTTTCAACAAAGATTTCATGTTTTTCAGAAAAAATAAACTTTTGAACGTTTCTAAGGTATGTAAGATAGATAACTGCGTTAAAAAGTAAATGAAAAAATTTTTTATCATGTGAGAACTTGATGTTGTTTTGGTTAAGAGGTTTTGATGTATCAGAAATTTACTGCGATAAAAATTGTTTACTGCTTTTACCAGTATTGCATTATTACTATGTGTGCTCCTTTGATAGCAGATGGGTTTTTAAAGGTTCACTTGCTTATACAAATATTGCTTTATTATGAAGTATACTACTTCACAACAGATAAGTTTTTAAAAGGTTGACGTAGAACTATGACATCGAAGCTGTTATTTCATGTGAAAATCGGTCGAGCTCAAAAACATTGTTTGAAAGCTAGAAAAATTGAAAATGATTTTAAAAATTTATAT
>JAOUZG010011055.1:2178100-2196337 GCA_026289955.1 Argiope argentata | reverse complement strand
TATATATATATATATATAATGTGTTTGTGTAAGAGAGAGGGAGAGAGACCGATAGAGAAGTCTTCATGACTGTTTCTAACCGGTTTAAGTTGTTTAATGACTTAAATTAATTAAGATAAATAAATATTTAAATAATAATAAGATTACAATGCGATAATTGGAAATTTGTTATCAAAGATTTATTTAATTTTTTTTTTCGAAATCCTGAATTTTTTTTATCTTTTAATATTCTTAATGTTTGAACATACTTCTTTATAATATCGTAATAATTTTGTTTTCTACGTCTTTTTTTGGAAAGTTGTACGAATTTTCTATATTTGAATTTACATACGTTTTAATGTATTTTACATCTTTAGACGTTATGTTCTCAAATTATAATTTTTTGAAAATTTTCTTTCGAAAAATTTCATATATTAAAATCTAATGAATATTTGTTTTTCAAAGATAGCTTAGTAATTTTTGATACGTTTTGCAATACCTGAGGTATAGAATAAGTAATCTATCAATTTAAATACATTTTATACTTGTTTAAGTGCTTCTCAAGGCGAAAAAATCGATAATTTCGCGTTATTTATCAATCGAAACCAAATATTTAAAGAATGCGTTTAAACACAGCTTATTGTTTTAGTTTAGGAACTGGATAATATATTTCTTAAGCTATCTGCTAAGTTTTAATCAAATCATTTTATAAACCTCTAAATAGAAAGAATTTTATTTTATACTTTTTTGCCATTTAAAAAAAACTTTTCCCTTTTAACTGATACATTTTGGTTTCATAGATGTTTTTCCAACCTATTTTTATTAAAATACTCGAAAATATAGTTATTTTAGAACGTTTTTAAAATTACTTGTGAATGCAATAACATTCTTTAATCGGACAGCGAAATAGGAACTCGTTAGGAATTCGTGGGGGATTAAATGAGAAAATACACTCTATAACAAAAAAAATAGACGCACCAAGAAGCAATCATCCGATTGCTTTGAAATTTCGTATGTAGGAGTGTTTTGATTAGATATGCAAATGATTAAATATTGGCGTCCAATGAATGAATAGTTTGATCTCCAGCGCATCCGAATTGCGCATCCAGCAGATGTATAAAAGGAGCGATTCGGATTACCTTTCAACAACTTAAAAAATGTCTCGCCGCAGGGGTCGTGCTCATTACGAGAAAGTGTCAGAGTTTGACAGAAGTCGTATCATTTCATTGAAAGAGGCTGGTTGGACAAATCGGAGAATCGCTCGTCATTTGAGTCGAAGCAATGCGGCGATTCGAAGATGCTGACAAGGATGGGTGTAAAAAGACAAGAGTTCAGCGTCAGGATGGTAGCGGTAGACCTAGGGCCACAACTGATCGTGGGGACAAAGTGATTGTCCGATCAGCTGTCACAGCGCCTTCTTCATCTCTATCAACCATCTGACGTTCAACCCAAACACCAGTGACCATTCAGAGACGTTTGATTCAGAGACGTTTCTAAGCTCGCACCGACTGTTACGCCACTTGCCACTCACGCCTGCACACTGCCGAACCAGATTACAGTGGTGCATGGGGTCCCGATGTGGTACGGTGGTTAGGGATCAGATCTTCCACTCGTATCCCTTTGAGCATGTCTGGGATATGATGAGAAGGCGATGCATCAGACACGGAATGTTGATGACCTCGTTTGAAAATTGGAGCGAATTTGGCAGGAAATACAGCAGGAGACCATCCGGAAGCTTTATCGGTCTATGCCAAGCCGTGCGGCAGCTTGTATCCAGGCTGGAGGCGGGTGAGCAGCTTATTGAGCTTGTTACTGTAACTCCGAAATAAATTATTCAGTTGTTCTGAGATTTTAATCATTTACTATTCTGTACATTGTCTTCCTATCTATCAGTTTTCGTCTCAAACGGACAACTCCTTCTTGGTGAGTCATTTTTTTTTTTGCTATAGATTGTACGTAAAAGTGATAATATAAAATCCAATAACAGTCCAATAAAAAACTTGGTATAGGATCTTGTTATTACATTCTACCAGCTATAAGCCAAATTTTGGTTTTAACCTAACTAAATAAAGGGAATTAAAATATATGTTCAAAAACACATATTCTCATTTTTTGTGATTGTACATTAACCGCAAAACAACAATTTACTATCAAAAATTGTATTGAATTTTCATGGTCAAGATTATTATATCGTAACTATCTCTGCAATGCCAGAAAATAAGTAAAAGATACCATTATCCTTCAATGTACATCGGAACGCACAACATTAATGAGAGATACTCGATATAAAAATCAGAATTTGGCGATATCCCTGACCTCATAAGAGCTCAAATTCTATAGCAATAGTATGGGATATAATAAATTTATTGGAGAGATATTTACAGGATTTTATGCAAAAAAAAACAAGTTTGCTCCCAAAAATATTTAAAGCATAATTGAAACATTTCATCTAGCGTAAATTTAAAAATGATTTGCTTTGATAAGAATTTCTATATTGGAACAAATATGAAGGAATATTGAATTTTACAAATTTCTAAAAGTATATTAACCTTCTTTGAAGTTCTTGTGAATTTCTTCGCCCACAATGACGTTTCTCTTACACGCATCTCACTACTTAATTTTTTATCTGCAATTAAGATAAATTTTCATCTGATACCTAGTCAAAAATCACAAGCATTCCCTTGATAGCACTTCCATATCCCATGATATTGAATAATAATTTATATCTAAATCAATAACAATGATCAGTTATAATAAAGATAAAAAATGATAGTAGATATATTCAATATCAAATACCCCTTATATAAATTATAGCTATTAAAAATGACAATAAGTGTTCGAAACAGGAGGCTTCAACTAAATTGGATGTTAAGTAAAGGAACTCAAGGGATTAAGAAATTATAATATAAATAAAAAGATTAAAATATGCTGCGCATATTTCAATGTATCATGTCGGAACATCATTTCTTGAACGGTCAAGCACCGCGCGCTCGTGCAACTTAAAATATATTTTTATTCATTTTAATGGTTTCATCGAATGAGTCCCTTTAGTATTGCAAACGATCCAAAACACTTTGTCTCGCATTTATTGTTTTAAAAAAATATCGCATTTCCTATTTATTTCATTTCATATAATCACGTGCTCAAAATGATATTTTTTCTAGGTATTCTTTGCTGTAGTCAAATTTTATTTTATTTTTAATCAGAGCTTTTGTAAATTCAATGGCAACATGTTATTAAAAGCTGGGGGGGATTAGATGCTCATGCAGATAATAAATTTTTTATTTTTCGCCTACGGATTTTTTATTTTTTGCCTACGGGTTTTTGTTGACGCCACAAAACCTCATTCCTAAAATAAAATCATGTTCTGACATGATAAAGAACAATAAAAGATGGAAATGGCATTTTATACCAATTAATATAAATGTACATAAATTGAAAAAAAACGTAAATATATTAGCTAATAAGTACATTGGGCATCTAATTCAAAAAGTTAGCTAGTCCGAAACATGTCTTACCCCAAACGTGCTAGTTGTGATTATTTAAAATACAGAATAGTAGCAAAAATATTTAAGAAACGCAATAAATAATTATGTTTTTCTATTTATTTCATTTCATATAATCACATGCTTAAAATAACATTTTTCTAGGTTTTATTTGCTGTAGTCATTAATTTTTTTTTAATCTGAGCTTTTGTAAATGTGACGGCAACCGGAAGATTATAAAATTTCAACTTTTTGCAAACGTTTTTTATTATTATTATTCGCCTACGGATTTTTGTCTACCTCTTTCCCAAAATAAAATCATATTCTGACATTATAAAAAATCCAGGAGTATAAATAAGGGATTTAAAATAATTCTGCGAATAATTGAAAGTTGATGAATGAAATATAATATATTAAATGGCTATAATTCAGTAATGAATTAATTTGAAAATTCCGTCATTAAAACTTAGTTGTAATTTTTCTTATTTCTAATGGTACTTGTCATTTACAAAGTCTTGTCATTAAGCCTAAGGTTCGTCTCTTATTTTTTATTAGCACCAACTAGGGCCAAGAGTAAATTTTAGCAACTCAAGCGTCACATTCGCTTGCGCAACCCCTTTTTATAGGGGGCGGCACAGTCACATAACTCACAGATAGAGCAGATGAAGAGCAACCATGCCCGAACCAGGACTCGAACCCAGGACGTCCACAGCACGGTTAAGACGCGACACTTCTGTGCCAAGTCGTAGACATTAAATTATGTGACGGCATTTAGTGATTAAAATTTAATTTGATTTTTAAATGAAAATTTCAAAAGTTTTGTTTGCGTGGTAGAAGTTAAATCAATTGTTACAAATCCCATTGTTGAAAATATTTCTTATGATTTTTAACTAATGCATATATTATTCAAAGTGATCGAAATGTAGTTTCCATTGATGAATATTTTATAACAATAGAATATTGTAGCTTCACTGGAAAAGTGTACATAATTAATCCCGTTATTTGAAGAGCAATGCCATCGTGATTTTAGTTGAAAATTAAAACTTAAGGAATAGAAGTTTACAGATTTTCACTCATTTTGTTCTTTGCATTCCATCTGTTCACTGAAGAGAATGAATCATTTAGAATAATCGCAATTTAAATCAAATTATAACAAAACAGAGCTTTGTTAGTCACTGATTTCTCCAAAAATAATTGGGAAGTAATCAGGAAATCCATAATAGGCGTAAAGAATTGTAACAAACTTTAATTACTCTTATATTTTTCTTAGTTATTTCGAATTTGAGTTTACAGTTAAGAAACCTCCCATTCAAATGTTCGGAAATTACGACATGTATAATTGATCCTATTGTGCATGCCATGTTTAATACTCGGAGCTATAAATTGGAGTCCGTTTGTTTAGTTAACAAAGCAGTTGAAGCATTTATAATTATGATTAACGGTATGTCTTCAAATTTGTTGTTAAGCAACTCGTTTAATTGATGTTCACAAGCCATAATTATCAGATGCTTAACGGCTTATTTTTGCAACTAAAATTTGCTTAAAGCTATTCTAATCTTTTATTATTTCAACATTTGGCTAATCTCCATTCACAGAATATTAATAGCAATTATCAGTGCAATAATTTTTCTATCTACCATTAGGTAGTAAAAAAATTAAGGAAAGTGACATAATTTTTTATAAATATAGTTGTACATTTATTTAAAATTGTTTAAAAATTAGAAGATCTATATTTTCTAATTTTTAAACAATTTTCTTGGCTTTCTACGTAAGTCAACTAATTGTACATTTCCAAAGTACTGTCTGTCCATGACAAGATCTCTGGCCGTCTATGTTTACGGTGGGCGTTATAGAAATAGGTTACTGTAGAAAGAATCCATTTCGCAGAGGTAGAAATTCATTCAAGTTTCTTACGCTGGCGCGTTTAGCGCCTAATTGGCAGTATTTGATATATTGCCTTTAATTTTCGAGAGCAAATTCGAAAAATAATTCACTGGGCTGAAAATCATTTGAATACTTGGAATTTTTAAAATATATATTATTCCTATCAGAATAATACAGAAAGAACAGAGTAAATCAAATAGAAAAACTGAATAATTATTTATGTCTAACGACTGCACAGTAAGAAAAAAATTAGAATCCCGCATGACAAAAAATTAATTTTCCTTTTATTTGTTTTAAATTTATGTAACTACTTAAGATCAAATTCCCAGCAGAAAACGCGAACTAATCTGTCTAATTCAACATGAAAAAACTTTATAATCGTAATTATTTCATAATTTTTATAAAAGGTTGGTTTTATTCTGTTATAAAGTAAAATATCCATTGTTAAATATGCTTAAAACCTCTCCAAATTTTTTCAATTAATTAGTTCATTTATTTATTTTCGATGTACATACTATTTTCCGAAACTCAAAATTAACAATTCCCATTTTATCATTTTTTAGTTGTTTTTTTTTAAATCAAACTTATTTTGTAACTTTTTTTCAATATGTACAAGCTTTGTACAACACAATTAATTCCACATTTATCTGTAAAAGTGTTCTCAATTTGAAAATAATTCAAGTGTTCCCTCAAGCGCGTGTCATGTGTCTCGGAACTGAACTAAAAAAAACCCCAACATAGTTTGACATTATTCTAATAAAAGTGTTGTGAAAGTTTGTTTTTGTATCCCAGATGACCATTTATTTATTTCCCTGGACTTGAAAAAAGAAATTTAATTATTTGAAAGAAAACCTTTTCTCAAGAATTGTCAATTCGAATAATAGAATGATAAATGAGCTTTTCTTTTCAATGTATATCAGCCGTCATGAGCTTTATAGCATTAAAGGATCCATAAATTCCTGCATTCATCTTATCTTTTCCGTGTTAAAAATTATTCATTCCCTACTGTCTCATACCTTTCTATTCAAAACCCATCGATGTCATTTAAAAGTACTTATCTGTCTCATTTTTACTATCGCAATCAGTGCACCTGAGTAGAAGAAATGTCGTTAGATATTTTAATCTTTCTAACTCACATTAATTTGCATAAATTTTTAGATTCTTGTAATCCTATCTAAGGAAAGCTATTAAAATAACAGGAAGGCGAGAAAGCAAGCCTCTCCATTTAAAGTCTCTCCATTCTTAAATTGAAAAGGCATTTTAAAGGATCTCAAAATTCAAGAGACAAAAATTATTAAATAATGAAATGCAGTTGGTATTAACTAAAGAAAATATTAATGAAATATAAAAGAAGTAAGCTAAGTAAATATAAAGATACGAGCAACTGCGGCTACAGCGAGAGGACAAATGAGCAATAGTTTTTTATCGCTTTATTTTTTCGCCAAGATAAAGAATAACCCCCCAGACTTCCGTCCGATACCACCCATTTGAAATGAATCCTCCCTATCGACACCTGTTTCTATAACACCCGCCGTAAACACAGACGACTGTCGGCCAGAGATCTTGTTATGGACACCCAGCAGTGGATAACAAATCAGTTTACAGAAGATTGTAGAGATTAAAGGTCGCGGTACGAACCTCCGACGCTTGGGCCTGTAGCCGAGTAACATAGCCACTATACCAAAAGTCGACTTCGGCATCGTAGATGTTATCTGGCTTATAAGGCTAATGCTACAGTACTCCCCCACCAGTGAGTCGGCGAAGAAGCGAACAATTTTGTTTGTTTGCGAGTTGCTGCTTACTCGTCAATTGAGTCTGACGATCTTTCTGACGGGTAGGTGGCGCCACGACTGTTGAGAAAGGTTGCGTTGTCAAGGTCACCAATGTAGCTTTGAAGGTCGCTGTACGAAACTGCGATGCTTGGGCCTGTAGCCGAGTAACATATCCACTATACCAAAAGTCGACTTCAGTATCGTTGATGTTATCTGGCTTATAAGACTAACGCTACAAAACTTGAATGTATTTGTGTTTTTTATATGCATTTGCAAAAATGATATAAGGATTTGGTCTCATCGACCTATATTGTAATAATAATACCAAAAATAGCGCAATTCTTAAACAAGTGACTTGTTTCGAATGAAAAGAAATGAGGAAACCCAGAAAAGTGATATTCCTAAAAAATTAACTTTCTGTACTTGATCTTTCTATTTCATCGCCTGTTAAAACTTCAGCGGAAATTATTATCATACAGTAACTCAATTCCTGCATTCTTAATCGGTAAGGGGGTAAATTTTTAATTTGGCGTAAGCATAAGTTTCGAAACGATTTATCATGATCACATTAAAATTCGAAACGATTCATAATCATGTGTCCTATATTATGAAATAGCATTTCATGTTTTTGTCTGTTTTAAAATTGTTCCTTTGCAGTCAATATAACTTCTTTCAGAAACAACGTGTGCTGTTAGAATCTGAAAAAAAAATTAGATTATTTAAGGGCGAAATGAGGTGCTATGGTTTCGATTTCTAAAATTCGGAAAGCAATGATTCTAATTTTTACCATTTGTTTATGTAATCTGTAGATAGTATTCTATGGGATATCTGTTATTAAACGCATCCAAGTGCATGCCATTTTTAGGTATCCTCATCATATTTGTTTTCTAAAAACTTGTATATTTCTGTTATTAATACTTTTTTTAATCATCAATCCCTTGATGTAAATATATTTATGTTATATGGTATGGCTTTCACCCTTTGCGGTCCGATGTCGAGTGAGACCCGATATTCAACACTGTGCATCATTTTGACGTTTTATTTAGTTATTTTTCAAATTTAATTGTTAAAAACGCCTACATAATGGTTAAGAGATATATATTAAATTTTCAAAGACTCAAAAGACATAATTCAACTTAAAAGAATTATGCATATTTATTTTTCATAGAAATAAACAAATCTTTGTATTAGGTGAAACATTTTACATCTAATTGTTTTTTGGACTGCAAAGGGTTAAAGGTATTCATATCTGCTCTATTCTTGATGTTGTAATCATTTACAAATCTTAACTCTTTTTAATTTATTACAAAATATTATACTCGTAGTAAAATTGTAAAGAGGACGCTGTGATTCGATGACACTGTTTAGAATTCAAGTCTGAAACTCACTTTAGAAAGTATTTGATAGGAATCTCCATTTTTCAAAGATCTTTTATTTATGAATGCCTCCCCCACACCCCGAGGAACACTCGTAATTGGGGATGAGATGCTTCCGGTTTGGTGGTAGGATCTCGCCAACCCGGTTGGGTACACTAATAGGTGGGGGGTAGAATCCTCCCACCGATAACGGGACGTACTTCCTTCGGGATGGGTTGTACCGTGAACGGTGATGACCATTAGGACTCAACCACAGTTCCTGCTAATTGCTATTGTGGCGGTCCGGTCATTCAGTTCATATGGTTTATCCGTGTGCCTTGCCGGGATGGCCTGTTCAGTAGAGCGTTGGACTCGTACTCCTTAGGTTATGGGTTCGAAGCTCGCCGACCAAAAGATTCCCCGAGTGTGGCGATTGGTGCTCGTTAAATCTGTTCGTGGTCGCAAAGTCCTCCATATCGAGAGTAATTTCACTGGGGGTATTGGGTCAGAGGTAATCGTTCTTTGTTCCAGATCTAAATTACGATCTGAGATGTATGAATGAATTTGCATGAATGTAGTCCGCTCCCTAAAAATTGTAGTGACATATGTTTAGCTAATTCGTACTCTTGGCCCTAGATGGCGCTACTTGTAAAACAAGAGACGTATTCTCCGGCTTAATATCTGCTGATGTATCAGCGCGGCTTGTCCACGGCAAGTGCCATCAGTCACAACAACATCACATCCATGTGCCTTCATGGCGGGTAGGAGTGTCTGTTCTATGACTATGTATGTACGCCTTGTATATGTTAAAACTTATATAGTTATAGTAGCGCGAGGGAATTTTGTTCCACCGAATTGAACAAGCACCATATACACCCCCATATATAAGTTTATACGACGAGTTCTTCGCCATATATAAGCTTACACGGCGGTTCTTCGTAGAATCGATTTGCGAATTCTAACCGAAAAGTTGTTTTTGAAACAATAGTGATTATTAATTAATTATCCTAAATTCCATTTTTTAAAGTTGTTTTATTCCTGACTATACATTTTAATTTTATACTAAAGTGTTATTTATGTATAAATGACCAGAAACAGCATTTTCTCAATTTAGCTGTATCAAAAAAGCTAGTTTCAGCCAACTAGACTGCAATGGATAAATTATTATAATTTTCTGCCAATTCATAAATATTTACTTTTCAAGGTTCAAACCTGAGAAAAGCTTCCACAAACGAAAATAGGAAAAATGAGAAGATCCAGGAAAATCTGGAGAAATGCGGAAGATAAAGTTTCGTGGAAATCTTCTGATTGTCAGCATCATGCTGATGAATCTTCCGCATTTTCGAACCCTCCACTTCCGCATTTACTCCGAAACCTTTCGACAGAAGGCAGAATGCCTTCAAATATGCGCAAGTAATCAAGATTCGATTTTATTTATAATATGCAATATCCCAGTATTTAGAAATCATAGACGGATATTGATTTGTCAAAAATCAGTTTAAAATGTCTCATCTATTAATGGCAAGAATCTTATGTTATTATCCTTTACATTTCTGACACTTAGTAAGTTATGAAATGTCTTGTAGTTTAGTCAAGTGAAGCACATTAAACTTTCTTCAACCTGTCAGAGGTCTGTGGAAAATTAAATGTCAGATTGATTTTATTCGTAGAAATGCTTAGGGTCCTTGCCATAACCACAATTTAACTTTCTAATGGAATAGTGTTTGAAAATAATTTATCATAGCAATGTTTTTGTTCACTAAGGACTAAAAGTTTATTCATGAATGTTTTAGAATTTGAAATCATATTCAAAAACTAATAAAAAATAAGAATGTTATTCTCAATTTTTTGTACTAGATATTTCCGGTACTCATCTGGTTTAACTCATTCGCTGCCAACCACAAATATACTCGTGGTTGACCAGGTGTTACCATCACGAATATACTCGTGATACTTTCAATATATTATAACGTACAACTTGTCAAACTTTCAAACTTTTTATGGCAACAAGCATAAATATACAAGTGTAAAAACATGATAAAAAACTGCAGATAAATTTTTACAAAAATTCTACTTTATTTAACCCATTCGCTGTCAAGCCTAAATTGTATGAGGTTATTCCCCTTGCCAACCACGATAAAAATCGTTTGATTTTTATACATGTAAATGATTATTTATAACAAAATAGGTGTATTTATATCGAAATAATAAAACTTAGATAAACAATAACACTCAAAACAGAAATGGCAATGGGAATCTCATACAATTTAGGCTTGACAGCGAATAGGGTAATGAGAATGATGTATTTAATTTCAATAGTAGCAAAATTGCAGATGTTTGCAAGCAGATGTTTCTTTGTCATAATGCTACGAGAAATTATTTGGGAGACAGCCTTTTCTACTTAAACGATGACGAAAGCATAATTGTCTTCCATACATATAGTACGGAATCTAAAAAAAAGGATTTTATTGAACTCATTGTATTTCTACACATGATTGTCTGTACAAGGGAAGAACTATAAGCAGATGTTCTTGCTTATAGTTCTAATAAACTATAAGCAATTATTATAATTATAATAAACTATAAGCATTCTATAGTTGTAATGGGATGCACCCTCCCCTTATGGTAACCGTTGCTTCGCTCCCTCTTTTCATTCTCAGCACCAGATTATCTGAGGTAAGAGTGCCCTTTCCTCAATCAGTATCTGTTTCAGTTTTTGGGTGTTCGACAGAAGGTATAATCACAAGGCAATGCGTCTCCTCAAAGCATCCCACACATGGTCAATGGTATTTAAATCAGAAGTGAATGGTGGTCAATCCATTCGAGTGATATATTCACTTTAGAGCATCTGCTGAACATCAATAATTCGGTTGGGTGTGCATTGTCATCCATGAAAACGTAGTCTAGCCCAATTGCAGCTCGAAACAGAAGCAAATGAGGACGGATCACCTCCTTACAATAGCGTTTTCCAGTTACAGAACCTCTATCGAAAACGTAGGGCTCAATCTACCCATTAAGCATAATGAGCTTTTCTTTTTGGAGTTGATTCTAAAAAGATCTTTGTTGTTATCCGTAATTAGCGTATTAAATAAATCCGTAATTATCGTTGATTTGCTGTGTATTTGAAGGTTGCGTTGTTTATATTTAATACAAGTTTCGTAGATAACAAATGTATTTTATCTGCATCTTCGCATCGTTTTGTGATAATTTTCATAGCAATATTTTTATGATCATTCAATTCCGCAATAATTTATTGTGTAATATTAAAAAACGGCTGGATATTAACTCATAATAGGTTAAAAAAAGAGAAATAAGCTAATGAAAGGGACCTATTTAACTCTATTATTTAGCTTGACTTATTCCACAATTGTGCTGATGGAAATTTGTAATTAGTTTTTCACTCATTTCTTGATGCTTCAAGTTATTAAAAATGTGTGCATTATTGTATAAGTAGTGTCTATAGAATGATTAAATTTTTCTCAATTTTTAACATTCACTAATCATAAATTTGAGAAACCAATGATTAATAGAATAAAAATTAAAAAGAACTTAAAACAAAAAAGAAGTCTTATATTTTATTGAATTAATTTTATAAAAAATTCTTTATTTTAATTTGTTTAAATATTTAATTCTTTAGAATATCATTATTGAACAATATTTTATGCGTTTAAATGCCATTTTAAATGTTTTTATGTTATTTTATGTGTTATGTTTGCCAATTAATCAGGTGATTAATAGATTTCCATAAATTGTAAAAAGACCTTGAAATGAAGTTTGATTTTTGAAGGGTGAGAGGGGGAACCATTAATTAACATTTTCATTTTAAAAGTTCAGGGAATTATAAAATAATAACAATTTTAAAGGAATTTACAAAAAAAATGAGAATAAAATTAGGCTAATGATTTATATTTGTTTTTCAACCTTGATTTAAAAAGGAGCATGAATCTACTGAAAAAGGCTCATAGAACATGTTATTAACTTCATTCAATATTTTACCATAACTAAGTTTCATACCATAAGTAAGTTTTATTTAAGTTTTGTTCGACCGAAATAAAACCGATTCAGATTTGAAAACATTCTTTATTTTTGTAAATCGAAAATATCTTCTATTTCAAGTGTGCTCATCTTCTATTTCAAGAATCTGAATTTTGAAAAGCTGTTTTCCTGAGATCATTTGAATACTTCGAATATCGCAGGCGTCATTTCTGGAATTTAGCGTGCGCGTCGTCGTTTAGAAATCGGAAATCGGTCTGAATATTTTTTCTTACTTAACGGACAAAATTTTTGAGTATCTTATACGCTCAGAAGTGTAAAGGATAGGCAAAACACCATTGTATTATTTTTTCCCAACTTCTTGTATGCGTAGTATACAAGTTGTCTATATTTTAATAAACATTTACTTTTAAGAAAATTGGATTTTAGAACTATATATGTCAGAACGTCATTTAAGGACGTAAAGTAATAAGAATTAATTTCAACAAATTAATACATTTATATTCAATTTACAACAAATTCTATTGAGAACTATTTTTTGCTTGTCTTTGTGAGCTTTATAACAGCAAAACTGAAAAATAATAACTTAATATATAAACTTTGGTTCTAATTATGAACTATTTGTCAATTAGTATCAACTTGTGGCCTTATAAAACCAATGGGCTAACTGTCGGCGATCTACAACTCAAAAACAAGACTCGGATAACTAAAATTTAGTATCTGATCCTTTTAATCAAATTTTATTTCTGTATTAAATTTTGATTTCATTTGGCTGGAAATAAATACTTTTCTTATTCTACTTGGCCAAACTTTGCTGTCAAACAAAATTCCAAACATACATATTTTCTAAAGGAAAAAAACCTATAACATAAAAACCTATAACAAACCTACAAACCTATAAACCTATAACAAAAAAATTGACGCCCCAAGAAGGAGTTGCACCTCATGACGTAATGGTCAGTGTGAGCTTAGATTTTGCTGTCTCAACCGCCTGTGAATGGTCATGGTGAACACCGGTGTTAGGATTGAACGTGTGATGGTTGATAGAGGTGAAGAAGGCGTTGTGACAGCTGATCGTACAATCACTTTATCCTCACGATCTGTTGTGGCCCTAGGTCATACTACCATACCGACCCACTACCATACTGACGCTGAACTCTGCCATTTTCCACCCATCCTTGCCACCATCTTCGAATCGCTTCGACTTTAATGTACTATGACTTTACTTTAATGACTTTAATGACTCCGATTTGTCCAACCGGCCTCTTCCAATCCAATGATACGACCTCTGTCAAACTCTGACAGTTGCTCGTAATGAGCACGAACCCCGCGGAGAGTCATTTTTTAAGTTGTTGAAAGGTAATCTGAATCGTAATCAAACCGAAAGTTTTAACTACCGTTGAAGAACTGCTCCTTATTATACATCTGCTGGATGCGCAGCTCCGATGCGCTGGAGATCAAAATATTCATTCATTGGACACCAAAATTTAATCATTTCCATGTCTGGTCAAAACACTCATGCATACGAAATGTCAAAGCAATCGGATGATTGCTTCTTGGGGCCTCGAATTTTTTGTTATAGAATGTACATATCGGATATATCAAACTTATCAGACTGGACTTTTCTGCAAACAGAATTCGGAAACCGGTAACAGCTTGAGGAATTCTAATCATTCCTAAAAGTTATTATCAATTACATTGATATAAAATTCAAATTATCATATGCTTATCATCATATAATTCAACTAATTTGTTGTTATTTGATACTGTCAATCAACTAGGCAGGCGTCATTTTTCCCTGCAGAAAAATAAAAGTAGTGCAGAATTGTAAATTTCTTCTCGGAATAACAAAGTTTGTAGTAACAATTCCTTACGATTTTAATTACTTAAATATAATTTTGTATTTCATTCATTATTTTCATTCAGATTCCATGAAATGGAGCTAAGCAAATTTTTATTTAATTATTTTTTGTACGATAATAGTTATTTTTCTGACAAATATTTTTATTGTTCATTTTTATACATGAGAATAACAAATTAGCCTAACAGTGAAAAAACAATTTTTCTTTGAGCATATATAATTTCGATTTTATTATAAGAATAAAAAAAGAAACGCCAAACGATACTTTCATGTGAAACGCTCACATGATTCATTTTCAAAACAAAAAATTCGATAATTTATGCATTATTATTGAAACAAAATAAAGTATGTTATTTTAAGAGAAATCGCTCTTTGGTTTCCATAATTGCCGTTACTCAGTGCTTGACATAGATCTTCTAATTGATTTAAAACGCATCAGAATTTTCATTGTTGTATATGCGGAAGAAAAGATTAGTTCATTATTAGTTAATAGTCAAAACAAACTTCCTGAAATTTGATTCTCTAATTAACGAATGATATTGTCTGAAAAATTTCATCATTAATTGTGAGAAGAAGCTTTTACTTATCCTAAGGCAAAAAAGGAGAAATGAAACGCTTGGAATAATACTTAGGATCTTGCTAATAATTTGGCAGCACTATTTATTTTAAGATTATACCCGTAGTAATCAACTTATAAGAAAAGAGTAAACAAATTATTGTAGTTTAATTTTTTTCTTGAATGATTTAAAATGAGCTAATGTGAGAATTTAATAGATTTTAGAAGGAGAGTAAAAAATTCAATTATTTTTCCTTAAAAGGCTGAAGAATGGCTTAGAAATGCATTTTGTTTCATTACTGTTTGTTTTTTTTTTATTTGCTAATAATTTTGTTTTTTCTTATAGATTAATCTATGTATCACACAATCCAAATAGAAATAAATATTTTTAAAAGCTAAAAGTGCGGGGTAATTGTATTTTTAAATACTATTGCCCCCATTGAGTGAATGAGTGAGTGAGGGAGTGCCAATTAAATATTACCGCATTTAAATTCTACTTAAATATAAAAAAAAATTGCGTGTTTCTTCGATTCAAAAAAATTCCCCAATTTTCTTCCATTTTTTTTATTTTTATGTATCTAATTATTTTACTACATTTTAATCAATATTAATTCATAGAAAAGTGAACAAAATTGAGCTAAAAGAGGCAAAAATAAATAGTTGGCCTTCATAGGCTTCGTTTTGTACAATCAATTTATTTCATTGTTTTGCATATTAAATTAAATATTAATCTTTAAAATATGAAGTACGAACTTCTAATAATTAATTTAAACTTTTAAATTAAAATTTTAGATCAAATGTGTTCAAACATATTCATTATGATTGTAATATGTTCAAGATATAAGGTGTTCATTTAGATTGTAGCTTCGTAGATGGAAAGAAACAATAACATTGATCTTATGAGGACAATGAACCTTTAAAATAAGTAAGAATGGACAACTATATAATATTATATTTTTATTATTTCATCATCTAAAGATATGTTTATATTCAACTAAAATTGCATTATAAAATAAAATGAATATTTGAAGTGTCTAGAGAAAAAATTATTTTAATAATTTTTCTCAAAATGTTATTCCAATCATATTTAAATATCTTCCAAATGTTTCAGTTATTCTTAATTTTTAAAAAAATTAAATAGAATGTTTCTGTTAAATATTAAAGGAAAACAGGAATGCATGTTTCGTGTTGTTTTAAAAGTCTAATTTGGTTTTTTTTAAAAAAAAAACATTTTTAGAAGAATTCAGTACGTGTGCATTAAAATATTTTTATAATTTACTCTTTCATTGATATTACAAAAATTTCTAATAGATTTCAATAGGTTAATAAGAAAAAAATAATGGAAAGAATTAAAAACTGAATCGCTTGGAATATCTAGAATTTTTTTAAATTACATTCTCAATTTTAATGTATTTTTTAAAGAATTATTATGTACCTGTTTCTGATTGTTTTTAAAATTATTAAACATGAATATATAATTATTATATGCATGTTTCTGGTTGTTTTAAAAATCTAATTTGATTTTTTTTAAAAACATTCTTAGGAGAATTGAGCCGGCTTGCTGGCACAGAGGTAGCGCGTCTTCCTCGTGTTCTGGAAGTCCCGGGTTCGAGTCCCGGTTCGGGCATGCTTGTTGTTCTTCTGTGTGCTATCTGTGAGATGTGTGACTGTGCCCCCCTGTAAAAAGGGGTTGTGCAAGTGAGTGTGTAGCAAAGTCCTACTCTTGGCCCTAGTTGGCGCTACTCAAATACAAGAGACGCTCCTTTCGACTTAATCTGCTGTTGGGTCAGCGGCGGGCTTGTCCATGACAAGTGCCATTAGACACAACAACAACAACAAGGAGAATTCAGTGCGTGTGCATAAAAATATTTCTGTAATTATCCATTCATTGATATTACAAAATTATTTCAAATAAATGTCAATAAAGTTATACGAAAACAATAATGGAAAGAATTAAAAATGAAATCGTTTGAAATATTTAGAATTTTTTAAAATTACATTTTCAATTTTTAAATAAAATATTTTTTTAAGAATTATTATGTACCTTTGACATATGTATAATTTAATGCATAGGCATAAAATATTTCGTAACTCTAAATAAATAATTCGTAAAACTATCCAAAATGACCTTTTGTCCAACTTCATAAAAAGGATCAATATCATAAAAATTCAGTTTAAAAAAATAATAATAAAGTAGTAAACAAATTTCTTCTCATTTCGAATCTAAAAGATTATCCAAGCAACAATCTGATACATTTTGCATTTACCTCAAGCTGAGTACAAGCTAATATTCATAAAATCTTTTATTTTAGATGAGCTCCATAAAAAGTTATTCTCCATAACTCTTTTCAGACACTAGTAGAAATTCGAAGAAAAATGAGAGCCATAAATCCTACATTCGAAGCACCCAAAAGGATAAGCACTCATTTACACCTCTCTTAACTTCAACCTGACAGACAGAATATTTATTTTGGATTTTTTCACAGCTGTAAAGCTATAATTTTCAATAAATCTTAGGAATTCCTTCCTTCTTCAATGAAATTCTGAAGCAAAATCTCCATTTCAGAAGAATTCGAGCAATTTTCTTTTGTGGAATGCAAACCAATCCACATTTTTATTCATAATTTCCGTCTCTTAAAGGAAGATACTCCGAATGAATGAACATTTCTGTAACATAAAGTTGGTATTCGAAAAGGAAATCTGTAACTAACACCAGTAAAAGGATTAGTGCTTCTGTTAATTGTGTTCGAATTTTTAAATAAAGAATATAACATAAGAAATTATTTATTGCAATTATTGTTATTCGAAATAACAGAAATTTTTATAAGTGATTTGCTATAAAATTTGAAATATTAACTTGCCCTTTAAGAATATTTTTTGTATTTGAGATATTTTAGAAAATAATGTATAGAAGATTATATCTGTTTGCAAATATATTTCTTATAATAAGTACAAATGTAGCAATATCTCAGTTTAAAAAATTAAACTGAGGAATTTAATTTTTTTTTATTTAAAAAAAAGAGAAAAAAATTATCCGACAATAATTGTTGATGCTTTTTGGCTATATATATATATTATTTTAATTTAGTAGACTTCTGTAAGTATATGTACCGATTGAAGGTCGAGATATGAACCTGCAACGCTAGGGCCAGTAGCCGAGTAACATGACCATAATACAAAAGTCGACTTCGGTATCGTAGATGTTATCTGGCTTATGAAGCTAGCGCCACATATATTTAGAAGTTCCGATAGGATTTTAATATCTTGAAACTATGTGTTAAAACTAAAATGCTTCATTTTTTATTTGTGTGTGTGTGTGTGTGTGTGTGTGTGTGTGTGTGTGTGTGTGTGT
>JAOUZG010011055.1:2154356-2167831 GCA_026289955.1 Argiope argentata | reverse complement strand
AAAAAAATGGATGACAGTTAAGGATTGAACATTTATTTAAAATAATGGTGGCTTAGTAGCTCATTGGCGACGCCTTCAAATTTGGCGATAAATATCGACGGTCTAATACGTAAGTACCGGGAGAGCCCTAAAATCCGTAGAATAATCAGAGACACACAGGAAAAATACCGCCGGTTACAATACCGCTGACTTACGATTGGCAATAATATTTATTCAGTATTCTTTTTTATATCCCAGCAAAAATTTATTCTTTTCAGTAAATCGTATATGCCGCCTTCATAGATTTCTTAAACAATTTTTTTTCTCATAGAAGTATCAGATCGATTCTTTCTCTGTAGAATAAATCCTGTCTGCGTTCTATATTTACGATCGCTATTCTTGATATAGTTCTCAAATGACAAACAAAAGCAAACCGTCAATGTCTCTTCATTTTTTTACTGATGAAAGTATTTCAAATATAAAGTTTGTACCTTAATTAATTTTTATGTTCTTAAGATATATAAAAAAAGATTTAAATGCGAACTAGTTCCCAAAATATTTATAGTGTTCTTTCCATTTTAAGGAGTCAATGTAAGATATTTTACAGAATTAATATAAATATCTTTAGTTGTTTCTCTTTATTTTAAAATGATTCTTTTCTATCGTAAAAATATCTTAGTCCTACAAAAGTAGTTTCAAAAACATCAAAAGTAATTCTACAATTTATTACAGAGACAAAATTAAATAAGTATACAAAAAAAATGAAATGGGCCTTTTCTTTAGAAGTTTTGGCAGTTGCGTTCTATACAATTTCTATAATTTACTTAAATCAAGAATTACAGAAGATAATAATATCAGATTAAACAAATAGTTTTAAAGCTGTATTAGTAAATGATTTTTAATGGGTTCACTTGAATAGTAAGTTAGGAAAAAAATACAATATTTATGTACTTAGGAGTAAAATAAAATTGGGAATAATTTCTTTTTAGATAATTTTTAATGGAACATTTTATTAATTTTAAGATTTCGAAATAGAAATTCACTATTTAAATAAAAGATTAAAATGAAATCTGCTATGCATATTTCAATGCATCATGTCAGAACATCATTCCTTGAACGGCCAAGCACCACATGTTCGTGCAAGTTAAATTATATTTTTATTCATTTTTAACTGTTTCATTGAATTAGTAACTTTAGTATTGCAATCGATCAAATAAAAACTTTTCCTCGCATTTATTTTTTTTAAAAATATCACATTTCCTATTTATTTCATTTCATATAATCACGCGCTCAAAATGGCATCTCTCTCAGTTTTATTTGCTGTAGAAATTAAATAATTATTTTTAATCAGAGTTTTTGTAAATGGGTTACATCACGTTATTAAAAACTTATTTTTTTAGATGCTCGTGCAGATAATAAAATTTCTATTTTTCCCTACGAATTTTCTTATTTGGCATTTTTTTATCGGGGGATTTTACGGATTTTTTTTTATTTCGGGTTTTTGTTGACGCTACAAAATTTCATTCCTAAAACAATATCATGTTCTGACATGGTAAAAAAAAAACAATAAAAGATGGAATTGATATTTTATCCCATTTAATATAAATATACAGAAATACAAAAAATTTGTGAATATTTAGCTAATAAGTATATTAAGCATCTAATTCAAAAAATTAGTTAGTAGGAAACATGTCTTACCCCAAACGTGCTTGTTGTTAATATTTAAAAGAAAGAATTACAGCAAGAATATTTAAAAGCAATAAATAATTGTATTTTCCTTTGCTATTTAATTATTTATTTAGAAACATTTTAAAGATTTCATAATACGAATTTAGTTTCTCCTGCGAACCATACATTTTATGTTATTATCAAACTGAAAATTAAAAAAGTAATAGTTTTTAGATCACATCTTATAACTAGCTATTCTCTTCTGTAGTTTTAGTTATTAGACGTCTTTTGTCAAAAATCGAGCCATTTTTTTTTCGTCAAAAGTACTTGAAATTTACTCTATTATCGTTTTTTAAAAAGGATTCACTCCCACTTCAATTCTGTCTTTGCATCCACTTGCACAAAAGTGAGGTTATTTCGAAATGTCATAAAGAAGCTCTTTCCATTTTTTTTCTCTGTAATTTGATCCATCTAAAAACAATTTCTTTTTCCGTAGTTATTGCTACAAAGACAAAGAAGTGGCTTTTTCATTTTGTAAGAAACTAACTTCATGAGATTTTAGTGCAGACCTTTCAATTCTTTTTGCCTTTTTTCCCCGTATCTGAACAAAAAAAATATTGTGATGAATTTTTTTTCTTTCCTCCTGATGTTTTGAAGGAGTTTGTAATAAAACTTAGAAACTTTGAATGCCTTTATGCTCAAAGCAACTATCATATCAAAGAAAAACAATCCAGAAAACAACTTTAAAAAATTATCTGAACCATAATTTTAAAAAAGAACATTGTATTTAGAAAGCACTAATGTTGCTACAACTAGAACACAAATGAAAAGAACAAAATTAGCAAAAAGGTTTATGTAAAATTTGAAATCGAAAGAAGAGAAAAAAAATACAATGAATCCGTTCTGAAGACTTTTTCAAAGGGTCACTCTCAGGCAGGGATTGAAACCAGGGATTTTTTCTTTGAGAGGTCTGACAATAAGTCAAAATATCGATCCCTCGTGACTCGAAAATCCCCAAAAATGAGGTTTTATAAATTAATTTCTATCACTGAAATAAATGAACAATTTTAAAGTGAAAAGATCACTGAAAAAGTTGAAATCAAACAAAACAAAACCAAAACTCACAAAACAAAATAAAATAAATCTATAAAAGTTTTTAAATTCTTAATTAAATGAAAGAGAAATGGAAAAATCCAGGAAAACTTGGTCTGAGAGACGACCAATACCACAGAAATACAAAAACTTTAAAATAAATAGAAACACTAAATGTTTAAATCAAACAAAACATCATAGACACAAAACAAAACAAAATATACCTGTATTAAAAGCACACAAAAACCAGCAAAATAATTTTACTGAAAGGTTTTTTAAATGTAAATAGAATTAAAGAGAAATGCTTAAACCTAATCAAATCACAGTCATTAAAAAATCCAAAATATATAGAGCTCCAAAAGTTCTGAAGTTGAATTTTACCTCGTTGAATCAACCTAAATTTCGTCGCGTCGCTAACCATATGCTTGTTCAGATCAGAAAAATAAAATAAAATGGTTTATAAATAAAAAAAAAATTTGAAGATTTAAAGTTTGAAAACACTTTCATAAAATTTATAATTCTAGATTTAATCAAATTCAAACTTAATATTGAAAGAAACGATTTATTATTCAAAAACAAAACTAAGTTAAATAAAGAATTCTGTGTGGTGAGATTTTTAGATATTAGCTTTGGAAACCTAGTTTCCTAAAATTATACACAGCAATAAAAAAAAAAATTTACTTTAAAATATAATACAATGGTTTCTATTGCTTTTAGTTATTCAGCTACTTTAAAGCAACGAATTTGTAACTATAAATATTATAGTAAAAACTTAAATAAAATAAGCGAAGCAGATTGTAACTATGACAAAGAAATTTATAAATATTATATAGACAAGAAATTTATAAATATTATATATAATATGTCCTTACCAAGGACATATTATAACAGGAAATTTGAAAATTATTGATTCTAACACTTTAAGAAATTTAATGAAAGGGGAACAAAATTTAGATTAAGAGAAAATGTAAACATTAATAAATCTTAATTTCTGTTGGACAGGAATTGGATATTTTTATTGCTAAATTATCTAAAACATACCATTGGCCTTCAAAAGGTTTAAGAATGGAAAGTTAAAATTTTAGAGGAAATTAAGACAAGAATTGATACAGGTAATGTCATAACTAAATAACGAGGAAATTATTTTAATAAATCTTTGAAAAAAGAAATTAAACAATTAAAAGAAAGGTTTATTGGGTCGTTCGAAAAGTAATTTCGTTTTTTCTCGACAAAGAATTTAATTGTACTTTTATATTCCAACTTCACACTTAAGACGTATAATCATTGTATGTTTTGAGAGGTGATATAGCAATACTTGTTTGTGAAAACGTTCAATTGATTTTGCGCAGTAGTTTTTGGTAGATGCCCTTTTAAATAGGGAAAGCAATAAGCAGCAATTTCGTCATATTTCACTTTTTTCCTGTAGGAAAGGTAAAAATGCTGTTCAAGCCAGAAAGAAATTAACCGATGTGTATGGAGAAGATGCGTTGACAATACGACAGTGTCAGAACTGGTTTACAAAATTTCGATCCGGCAATTTTGATGTCGAAGATGCACCACGTTCCGGATGGCCGGTTGAAGCTGATAAAGACACGATAAAGGTAATAGTTGATGCAAACCGGCGAACAACAACACGTGAGATCGGTGAGAGTTTAAATTTATTGAATTCAACTGTTTATGACCACCTGAAAGGCCTGGGTTTAACCTCGAAGCTCGATATTTGAGTTCTCCATGTCCTCACGGAGAGAAATTTGTGTTGTCGCATTGAAGTCTGTGATTCGCTCCTCAAATGTCACAAAAATGATCCACTCCACCATATTATCCAGATCTGGTTCCTTCAGATTATTATTTGTTCCGGTCAATGCAAAATTTTTTGGACGGTAAAACCTTAGTCTCAGATGAAGACGTCAAAAATCACCTTGGATTAGTTTTTTGCCAGCAAATACCAAAAATTTTATGAGCGTGGAATCATGCCTCTACCAGAAAGATGACAAAAGGTTTTGGATCAGAATGGGCGATATATAATTTAATAAAATAATTATTCATTATACGAGGACCGTCTTTCCTTTTCACCAAAAAAAAACGAAATGACTTTTCGAACAACCCAATAGTATTACAGTAATAGAAAAATCGGCTAATCATTTCTGTTTCATTTGTAAATATTTTTATAAAGAACTCTTAATTAAGGAATATAACTCTAATTCAACTTACATTTTTTTAAAAAAACGGGAAAAGGGGATTGGATAAAAGGATGCTAGCTTTTGCTAAAAAAAACTAAAATAAAAACTTGCTCTTTAAACTATCCTTATTTATTTCCAACTTTTAAATTTCATAAAAAAAACCCAGTTAAATTTAAATTCGTAACTTGTAGCACCAGAAGTTACAATTATTTTTGGGGAAAACATTTCTTTGGACATTTGAAAATAATTTTAAATAAAATTAAAGATGATGAGAATTTTATTATTAATAGTAACAAGGATATTTTGGACTTTTTAAAAGCTAATAATATTAATAAACTTAGTTCTTATGATTTTGAAAATTTGTACAATAGTTTACCTCATGAAAAACTATTAAACGTCTATGCTTTAATATATGAAGATTATTTAAATATAGAAATCATCACAAAAAATAATTGGATAGAATTATGTAACTTTAATATTAAAGAAACTACGTTTTTAATGGAATTAATTTTATAAACCATTAAAAGGTATTCCAATGGGTACAACTTTTTCCTGTTCTTTGGACAATATTTTTCTGCACCATTACGAGAAAAAAATAATTAAAGACAATTTAATAAACGGTTATATATAGAGATGACTTAATTTTGTTTACTTTGGATAATACTAATATAGTTATTAACTGCTACCAAAAAGAACTAATTTTAACTGAAACTAATAATAATTAACATAAAGCCAAACATTTGGATTTAAATAAAGAAATTTCAAATGGAAAAACTTTAATAGGTATTTATGACAAAAGAGATGATTTTGACTTTAAAATAATTAAACTTACCAATTACCATTCTTATTTAAATTCTAAAACTTTTAGAGAATTATCTTATAAAAGAATTACCCTCAGAATCATGTCTAAAAAACTAAAAGTTATGGTTACTTTACAAGAAACAAAATAAGTGAATATTTAATATTTTGTGACATAAAAGGGTTTTAGTTAAACTACAATAATGGGAAAAAATTGTAAAAGACTATGATACTTGCGTATTAGACCATCTTCACCAACGGTAGTCAACAGTTTCATAACTCACTGGCGACGGATTTAAATTTGGTGATAAAAATCTACGGATTAAACCATTGCCGGACAGCCATAATTGGCGGATTAGCAACGACTTCAAATTTGGTGATAAAGTTGGAGGGTCTAATATGTAAGAACAAATAAATTCAGGTTTGAACAAGATAAAAAGTCAGTAGGAAAAACTTTTAATGTAACTTGAATTGTTAATATTCTTTGTTTTACTCTTAAACATGATAAATAGTTCTTAAGTATTATACCTTCTTTTATAGCCAGATTTGAAGTCGTCGCCAATGAGTTGCTAAACCGCCAATTATGACAAACCGGCAATGGTGTAATCCGTTGATTTTTATCGCCAATATTAAATCCGTCGACAATGAGTAAATAAACCGTTGGCGAAGATTGTATAATACGTAAGTACCTGATAAATAATGATTTTCTTTATTCAAATCTTATCAAAGTTTGTTGGAGAAAACCTTGAAATGAAGACAAAATTTGGTTCGTCTTTTTATTTATTAAATTAATTTTTTGAAGTAATTTCGAAAGTTTAAAGTGTCACTGTCGGTTTAAAAATGAAATGCATGATATTAAGTGCCAATTTTAGATCATAATTTTTCACCGTTTCGGAAGCGTTGACGAGAAACATAAGTTAACAGGTAGACGCTTGTGCTTTATATTACAGATATAATTGAAATACAATTTCTTTCGCAACCTTATGAAGCATGCTTAAGTGATGATTTAATCTTTTAAAATATAAACTTATTTCTTAAAATCCAGATTCCTGATACATTTTACGACTACTAATTTCACAATACAGGCCATATCAGGATTTCAGTCTATGTATCTCATAGTTAATAATTTACATCGAGTTTCATGTTAAAATAGGTTTACTTTGTTTCTCTAGTGATATGATTGGTAATAAAAAGCATAGGTAGGATTTTAAAATTAACTAAAATAGTACGATAGCATAAATTAGTGTATAGTAACCCTTAATAGCAAACAAAATTTTATTTTAACTAATTAATTAAAAGAATAAAAACAAATTTTTTTCAAAAATATTTGGATTGGGAAAATATTTTCTGCCATCAAATCATAATTGTTTGAGGATGATGTACCAAAGACAATATGATGGCGATTAAAAATTGGAGATTTATATATGATGTAGATGACAGTCAAATAAGAGGGGAAAGCAGGGCATGCCACTCATGAATAGAGTTTTATGGATGAAACAAATATGGACAAAACAAAGCAGAGTCTATTTGTTATTAAACACTTGAAATGGGACAAACAATCATAAAATAATGTAAATCTAAAAGAAATGCAGTTTATTGGATTCTTCAAGTTTAAATGAATTTTAAAAGATATGGTAAGAATGATATTTCTTTACATCAGTACTGAGAATCAGTCATTACAGGGAAGAATATGCTGTTACAGTTGTAGGATTGGCAAATTCATTGCCGATAATGTCTATGTAGATCCGTAATCAAAGAAATAAATTTTAGAAATCCCTCTCTTATTATGCATATGCTTTTTCGAAACTTAATATAGTCTTAGAAAATATTTAATTTATAGCACTCATGTCCATAAATTAACAATAATTCAGAGACACTCGGAAATCGTACTCCAAAATAGATATACACCCTTCCCCCGTAAAATGACTACATATACAAAAATCATATGCAAATTCCGGAAAAACCAGATGATACCAATAGCTCATCACAATCACGACAGTGTAAAACCTATTTCCAACGACCTACGAATCTTCGGACGGCCAAAGCGTTCCCCCATTTCACCCCTTTTGTGGTTTCTTGGGGTCCTTTGATGGGCCTGTGGGCGAGTCCGAAGATTCCCGCAAATTGTCATTAAAGTGTCCAGGCATCAAAGGAGCCCAAGAAACAACAAGAGGGTAAAATGAAGGAACGCGTTGGCCGTCCGAAGATTGGCAGGACGTTGGAACTAGGCTTCAGAGAATGATGTATAAGGAATACTGCAAAGAAGTAAAATTATTCGCAAGCGCTTTATTAACCTGTCAATGCAATAACCGCATAGTGACACAAAGGACGCATTTGGATGACTTTTTACATTGTAGAATTATGGGCCGTCTGGAATATGGGCGGACCCAGTTGGAAGTACCCGAGGAACTTGGAATCGCCCAAAGTGTCATCACCAGGCTTTGGCAACGATTCCAAGGTGGTGGTAATGTGAGCAGACGTTACAGAAATCAACGAGTTACAATGCCGAATGAGGACCGGTATTTGGCAGTTAATACACAAATACCGGTCTGTGGAGCACAGACCTGTTTCGTCAGCTCCCTTCAACGATTGGAGCGATAGTTCCAAGGCAGACCGTGTGCAGACGCTTAAAGAAGATTGGTCTATATGCTCCTAGGACAGTCAGATGTGTTCCACTAACTGAAACTCACTGTCGCCTGCGATTAACCTGGAGTACACTATATAACAAAAAAAATGGAAGCACCAAGAAAGAGTAGTCAGATTGAGAAGAAAATTGGTGGATAGGAAGACAATGTACAGAATAATAAATAATTAACATCTCAGAACAATTGAATCATTTATTTTATAGTTGTAGTAACGCGTTCAATAAGGTGTTGATCCGCCTCTACCCTGGATACAAGCAGCCACATGGTGTGGCATAGACCGATAAAGCTTCCAGATGGTGTCCTGCGGTATTTCCTGCCAAATTCGCTCCAATTGTCGAAAGAGGTCATCAACATTCCGTAGTAAATGCAATAGCCTTCCCATCATTTCCCAGACATGCTCTATGGGAGAAAGATCTGGCTATCTGGTAGTCCAAGGAGGTGTTTTCTGTAATAGAGTGTAGAAAGCTTGCATTGTATACATCATAACAGTGCGCTTGTGTGATATTTTGCATATGAATCAAGGTTAAGTTTGCTGTCTGATTTTTGTCGGACTTTCATATGCGCCAGATACCCATTACCATCAAGAGAACATTTAAACGACACCTTTGAAGAGTATTGCTTGATGAATAGTGTAATATTCCCAGAGATCAGATTGATAATCAGCATGCCTAAGCATTGAAAGGGCTGTATTGGGTTCTTACGTATTACACCGAACTTCACCAACGGAAAACTGTTTAGTAACTCATTGGCGAAGGATTTAAATTTGGCGATAAAGATCAACAGATTGCACCATTGCCGTATAGCCATATTGGTGGTTTAGCAACTCATTGGCGACAATTCCAAATTTGGCGATAAAGTTGGACGGTCTAATGTACCCTGTATTGCAGAGTATGGATGACATACTGTGTATTAGTCTCCATACCAACCATGTAACAATGGCTTTGGTAAATAGGGTGGGTTTTTTTTTTGTAATTTGCTCCAGAGAGAAAAAAAAATGGCAATTTTTACTAATGATATTAAACAAATAGCATCGTCTTTTTAATTTTTACCTTTTATTTAGTACATAGGCTATACAAATAATGTTGTTTATTTTTTCGCCTCGTTTTCTCTGTTTTGCCTTGGATTCTCTATTTTCCTGAACATGAATTATTCGTAATTTATGAACACGAGTGCATTTATCTTTTTTTCCCTAGTCAAATAAATTTGTATACGGAATAATAAAAAGTAGAAGGTTCTAAGATACATTGCATCCTTACCAGAAGAATTGGATGGGAACGTTTCATAGAGGACAGCGACTATGTTTCTTCTTATTTATTTATTTATTTATTTCATTCTTCACTTCTTTCTGTGATCAATACTGAGAATCTGAAGTCTTTATTTGCATATGAATTATTTCAACTCTTGCGTTGAAGTCAGCTTAAAGGCTAAAGAATTTTTTCAGTAACACATTTTACTCCTCGTTAGTTCACTAGAAAAATGGAAGTAGAAGGAAGTTATTCATTCTTGGAATGATTGATTCTTTTTCCACCTTTGTTCAACATGCCTTTCTGTTTACGAAATTTCGTTATGTAAGCATAATTATTACTTTTGTCATTATCGCATTTGTGGCATTATTCATGTTTTGAAATAGATGACATTATTCATGTTTTGAAAATAAGATTTACGAGTGGAAAAGTGCCATATAAAAAAAAGTGCCATTTGTTTTTTATGCTATATAAAAAACAAAGTTGAACTCAAAAGTGCCATTAGTAACATTTGGTGTAATATTTCTCCAGAAACAACAAAAGGACTTATAGGGGTAATGCCACAACGTCAAGGAGAGATGATAAAAGCCAAAGGAGGACCCACTGATCATTAAATGCATTTTTGTTAAATATATTTTGCATTTTTGTAAACTTTTATCGTGTGCTAGGGCAGGAGACTTTTTTGTTCCATGTTTACGGCATTTTTTGAGTTTTTAAGATTTATTTTTTAATTTTATCAGTATTAGTATCCTTTCAATATGAATAAATATTAAATAATCTTAGTTTTAACTAATTTTTAAATTTTTATTTTTATCATAATGAATTTTGTGTGACAAATTAAACTTTGATTTTCATTCGTATCTGCCTACGGAGACTTTTTTTTACCCACTTTATATACTTCATCAAATTTAGAATTTTAATTAAAATGCTCGGAATCTTATTCACAGACAAATTTTTTCACAGGCTATTTTTAGAAACTTGTATTTTCTTCCCATATCGGGAGCTTTCCTAGACAAATATTTACCATCATACGTGTTTTATTATACCTTAGGAAAGGCTTAATATAGTTTAAGTAATGGTTTAAATTTTACTATATCTTTTTTTATATATAGTTTTGTTTTTAAAACTTGCAAGAGTCTTCATAAATAGCAAGAAATTTCAAAAAAACCCTGAATTGCATGACAATGTTTTGCAAATGATAAAAATAAAGCATGAGTTGAAATTAATCTTGGATCAGATATATTATCCTGACAAAATAAAATTTCCCATGTAGCAAAAGAGGCTTTACATCTGTCAAAAAGTCATATATAGCCTTTTTTTATGAAATATTTTAAAAATTCAGAAACGTGATATGTTTGTTTAAGTCCTCAAAAATTCATTTTTTAAAATTTTGCAAAACTTTTTCCGATGCGGTGTTTAAATGTTATTTAATAACAAAAGTAAAACTTCTTCATAAAATTTTTTTAAACGCCAATAATATTTTCTCAGTAAAATTTTTGAAAGTTTGAATAAATGTGTTTAAAAGTTTGAATAAAAGTTAGAAATATGCAAGATCGAAAAGAAAATTAAACATTATGACAATGTTTATGTGCATTTTTCTTCTTGCATTCCAAGAAATTTCCTTTAATGTTTTTGCACTATGAAATATTTTTTTTCTTTAATCTTTGACTTGCTTTTGATTTCTTCCTCAATATTATTTTAGATAATGGTTTTCTGTCTCTTTGAATGGGGCCTTTTTAATATCAAAATAATAATATTTATTATTTTAATACATAATAAATAATTAAGAATTTTTATATTCGAGGGCCGGGATGGCCTGGTTGGTAGAGCGTTGTACTCCTTAGGTTACGGGATCGAAGCTAACCGGCCAAAATATTCCCCGAGTGTGTGGCGATTGGCGCTCATTAAATCTGTTCGTGATCGCAATGTCCTCAATATCGAGAGTAATATCACTGGGGGTACTGGGCCAGGGGTGATCGTTCCCTGTTCCAGGTCTAAATTACGGTCTGAGATGAGTGAATGAATATGCATGAATGTAGCCCACCCCCTAAAAAGGGTTGTGACGTGTGTGTTGCTAAGTCGTACTCTTGGCCCTAGATGGCGCTACTTGTAAAACAAAGAGACGCATTTCTTAGGCTTAAATCATCTGCTGATCGTATCAGCGGTGCTTGTCCACGGCAAGTGCCATTAGTTACAACAGCAACAGAGTATTGTTATCATTTTGGTATATATATATATATATATAATTCCTTAATGAGATAAATACATAATAACTTAAAAATAACTTTTAAATAATCTTATCAGAAAAATTGAACTTTTAGACAAATTCCACAAATTATTCTGTAGTATTCAATTGAATGATATAGTATACTCTATTATCTGATGAACGATCGACTCTAGAATTTACTTGTTATAATTTTAAATTATATTCAATGGCATATTTTAAGCCTCTGTAGATAGATTCGCAATATTTTAAGCACTTGTGAATTGTTTATAAAAAATCTATTCTTTAAACTTGAACCTTTGTATTGATAAACTGAATTTTTAAAAAATTAGAAATATGCATAGGAAATTTCATATTTATAAATAAAGTAATAAGCATAAATTGCAGTAAAATAAACAACATAAATAATCAAAAAATTTATATTAATATTTTTTTTATTTGGATAAATTTTTGCACAAATTATTTCTTAGTAGGTTTATCCGAAAGACTCCGAAAAAAATACTCAACCAAATTTTTAAATGTCAGTAATTAATCTATTTTTTATATTGTTTTAATACTTGAGATATTTTTAAACACTATAGAAAATGTATCATTTTAAAACGTTTCTTCTTGATTCAAAGGGCACTTTTTAATCATTGATAGATAAAGAGTTTTAATATAAATACTTCGGATCTTTCTTCAATCTATTCTCATGCGTATATACCTCTCTAATACATATAATCATACCCCTAAACTGAAAAACTTGTTTCATCTGAGATGTCATTTATTTCAACTGAGCCCCTCAAAAAAGTACCTTCCCTATTTCTTCTCGGACACAAGCGGATACTCGGGAAAAAACACGGAACCATAAAATTCCTAGGCGCCTGATAAAAATACTATTCACCTAAATCGTCTCTGATTTGAACCTCACAGAACAAATATTTATTTTGATTTCTTTTCATGAAACTAAACCTATATTTTTCAATATACTTTAAGGGTCACTATCATCCCAAATAAATCTCTGAAGTAAATTTTGACACACAAAAAAAAAAATTTCCCTCGATATTACTTTAGTGGTAAAACTTCCTCTCCTGTTTTTAAATCATTATTACATTTCCTGGAAGGCTGTGGTGGCCTGATGGTAAAATCTCGGCTCGTAAACCGTACAGTTTCAGGTCCAAGACCCGATCCCATTGAAGAGCAGCATTGTATCTTCCTCGTGTTCCGTGAGTACCGGGTTCGAGTCCCGGTTCGGGCACGGTTGTTCTTCTGTGCTCTATCTGTGAGGTGTGTGAATGTGCCCCCTCCCCCTGTAAAAAAGGGCTGTGCAAGAGTACGGGTGTGTGTTTCATCCTCATATGAGCTAGAAGTCAGACTTCTGCCCTCGGGTGCTCAGGGACCCATACCCTCAGAAGCTACTGCACCCCTCTTTCCGCGGTAAAAAGCGGACACGACATCATCATCTACAACAACCGCATTATAAGGGGATCTATTGTACGTTGAATTAAAGTTACGTTAAATTAAAGTACGTTAAAAAAGCATTTCTTAATAAATGATATTATCGGTAATTCTGCCAATTATATTTTATTTATAAATTTCTTTGATTATTTTTGGGACTTATTTGTTTCATTTATTATTACATGAAATGAAATATATATATATATAT
>JAOUZG010011055.1:2118945-2136877 GCA_026289955.1 Argiope argentata | reverse complement strand
ATATATATATATAATATTTCCCATAGAGATATTATATACTAAATATTTACCTTCCAATTGGACAGAATATTACAACTACCGTTTTTAGTTTAGCTGAACTCCACCCCACCCCCCAAAAAAACCACTGTACCTTTTGCAGACATTGATAGTTACTTCTGAAAAAACCAAAAAGTCATAAAATTCTTGGTACATTCAGCTGCGTCCAGCAAAATACTACATAGTTACATCTCCCCTTATTTACGATTGACAACCATATTTATCCAGTATCTTTATTTCCCTATAGAGGCAGATTTATGCACTTCAATAAACTTTAAAACTGGCTTTGTATCTCTGCAACAAATTTTTTCCTTATAGAAAAATCAGATCGGCATTTGGGATATATCCTGTCTGCATTCTATATTTACGATCGCTGTTGTTTTTTTTTTTTTTTTTGGAAGATTTCTAGAATGTTATATACAGACAAAACTATCTGAGTCTCGGAATTTTTTTACTATGGAAATTTATTCCATTGTTTAAAAAATACCGTATTTATTTTTCGTCTTCTTAGAATATATAAAGCAAGGTATAAATTCTACCCTGTTGGCAAAATAAATTTATTTTTCTGTCCATTTAAAGCAATAAATCCGTAAGATATTATAAAGAAATAATGCACTTATTTCTAGATGTTTGTATTCGTTTGGAAACCTGCTATACAATAAATAAATAAGATAATCTCTCAATCTTATAAGAAATAAAATATTATATATTTATGTATTTTATGGAAACTGTTGAAATTTTTTTATAAGTTTGCATTTCTTTGAAAATACCTGTTTTGCCTTGTAAGAATAAGATAGTCTTTAAATCTTATAAGAGTTTAAGAGTTTGTAACTCGTATATAAATACTTATATATAAGTATTTATATAAAAGTATTATTAGTAGTATTTATACTTAAATTTAAATATTAATAGTGTATGTACTTACAGAACGAAGTTAAAAGTCTAAAAAATGAAATAAATAAAACTATTATATAATTCTTTGTAAATTAAAATTAAGAACGGTATCTTTTTTTTTTGTGTCTGATTTTGTACATAGAATCGAAATCATTATTTTAAGATACTTTAAGTTTTGAATGCTGATTATTTTTAATAGCATTAGAGAGCGTTGATTTTTTTTCCATGATAATTATTGGAATAAGAAAAAAATATTCACAAATCTATATTAATAAAAATACAACTCGAAATGCGTTGCTAAGCGCAAAACCGGAGAACGGCTTGACCGATTCGGCTAATTTTTTAAAAATATTTTCGTTAAGACACGAGGATGGTTCTTATGGAGAGAAAAAATTAAAAAACTGATTAGAAAATAGTTAAAACGACACTTTTCTTACTTTCCCGCCAAAAATCTTCATTTCCTTCCCCCACGCCAACTGAGTTAGATCGCAGGAAGTAATAAATTATGATTTGTTTAGAAAGAAATGCGCGAAGTCAGTTGGTTTTCATTCATAGATAACGGGATGTTTAAAAAAGAAAGAAAATAGTTGCTTTTATTATTAGTCAGTATGAATATTTAATCTATGCCTGCTCAAAATAAAGTCTGGGCAGGGAAGAAAAAAAGTAATAACAAAGGGAAAAAAGGGGTTTATAGAAAAAAAGTAGAGAAAGTAATACTATAAATGAATTATATGATTATCAAAATTTGTTTAGTTTAAAAATATTTTGCTGAAAAACCTGTTATGAGAGATAGCAACATAAAAAATTATAAGAAAATTTTAGCGAGCATTAATACTGGCGAACCGACTGGTCGCCAAAGGCGGCTAGTTAGATAACAAATGTATTTTGCATATGAAATTTAAAAGTATAACTAAGGAAAAAAAGATGTGTTACTTCAAAATATACAGAATAATTTTAAAATTCTGTATCAAAATGCCAATGCTTATGCAACAAAACAATATAAAATATTTTTAATTTTTATATTTATTTAATTCCTGCTACTAGTTCACACTCTTCCTATATATATTTATAAACACTGAAGTGCCAAAAAACTTGTCAGATATGTTTAATAACTTGTATATCCATCATGGGAACGTATAAGAGTTGTAGCATGGCGTGGCATGTATTCAACTAATTTGTGAAGATTTTCTGTGGACAGTTCACACCATGATTCTTGCAGGGCAGTCCACAAAGCCAGGGGAATGCGAGGTGATGGATAAGGACAGCACATTGCAAAACGACTCAGATATAGTCTATAATGCTCGTCAGGAGATTTAGGTGGCCAAGAGAGGGACAGAAATTCAGAAGAATGCAACTCTAGTTACTAGCTATTGTAGCCTATGGGGCAACATTTAGACCTATAGACATACATGTAGACCAGTAGCTAATGTAGACCTATGGGGCTAAACATTTAGCTACTGTACATATGTAGTGGCGCATATTCCAGTTGGAATCCTCCACGTCCATCAGAATGCATATAGAGGGTCAGAAAGGATATTAAAGTACCACTGACCTGTCATGGACAAATATACACCCATGAACGGCCCCATTTCATGCTAACTGCACAAGCCCTTTACGCTCACAGAACCTGCACCGGCTTGAACAGTTCCTTGTAAGCATGAGGAATCCATGGTTTCATTGGGTTTTCTTCACATCCATACATAGCCATTCACCTATGCTCTTGGAAACGTGACTCCTTAGACCAAACAATGTTTTTCCAATCATTAAGAGCCCAATGGCATCGTTGGCGAGCGAAGGTAAGGTGAAGAGCTTTGTTTCGCTGAGTCACCTAAGTTACCAATAGTATACGAGATGGTTTGAGGTTGCGAAAGCCCATTGAACTAGGTTACGTTGCATAGTGCGTACACTGACACTTGATGATGGGCCTGCATTCAAATGTGCAACAATTCGAGGAAATGTTGAAATTGCGAAAGCCCATATGAAATAGGTTATGTTGCTTAGTGCGTACACTGACACTTGATGATGGGCCTGCATTCAAATGTGCAGTAATTTGAGGAAATGTTAAAAGTGTATCTCTTGTAACGGTTCTTTTCAACCGTCGCTTATCCCATTCTATCAAGGACTTTTTCAAACCCCAGCATTGTCGGAAATTTGAAATTTTACTAGAAGCATAGTATTCGTGGTACACCCTAGAAATAATCGGGTGAGAAAATCCAAATTGCATCTCTACTTCGGAAATACTGTGCTCCCTCTCTCGAGAGCCGTCAATTAGTCACCGTTAAAAATCACTTAAATTTTCATAATCTGCCATTATAACAGGAGGAATCGATGTAATAGCCTCCTTAGACACTTGTTGTCCAATATACGCACCGTCGACCGCATTGCGTTTTTTTTTATTATTATTAAAGTTAAACACCTCCCTTATTTCACGTGAAGGTAACGAATGCAAGTTCATTTCTTTCAAAAAATCAATAATCTTTTGTTCAATTATTTATATTAATTGTAATTATTTCCTTAAAAAAGTAAAATAAACTAAATTTAATTTAAATTAATTAATTAATTAAAATTAATTTAATTACTTAAAATAAAATAACTAAATAAAACTTTTCCTTGATTACCTAAGTAAGAATTGACTTTTTTTATATTTTGTATTACTTTTTCGCTCTAATACATATAAGAAACAAACGAACACATTCTGTTATTTTCAATCCAAAATAAATTTCTAAAATTTGTACTGTTTAATTTTATTTAATTTCAATTTATATTCAAAAGTCTTTTATTTAATTTCAAAACAAATTCATTTTATTAAAAAAGCTAAGAAAAAAGTTTAATAATCACCATTATTAATACAAACCCTGAATAATTCGCTTGTCTATAATTCTAGGTATTATTTTTCTTAAGATAATATTTCCAACTACAAACTTTTTCTTTTATGGGTATTTAGTTGTCTCTAAAAGCTAATAAAAGACACTCATCCACAATAAAATATAATTCTCATTAATAAGCCTTCAAAATTAAAAATTAATAAAATAAAAAATAAGGGTAATTATATTCCTGATAATATATTTTTTAATATGAAAAAAATCAATAAATAAATGCAATAGTTCTATTATGTAAAAACATCTTTTCAACCTACTTTTGAAAGACTTTTATCTGCAAGAAATTTCAACTCCAAAAATGTTCTGGTAAATACATAAATTTCTTTTATCTGAATAAAATCCCTTATATCTTTCAAAACTAGGTCACTTTTATTGAAATTGGAATAGATTTGACCATGTTAGTCAATACAAACTTTTCTTGAATCAAATATAAAACTCTCTACAGAGTAATAATTGTCTAGATTGTCATATAGTCCATAAAAACAAGGACAACTTTTGTGCGTTCTACAAAAGCTACCGTAAAGATTACTTCTACAGAAGTTTTATCTAATGTCTTTTTTAAAAAAAATGATGTGGACAGGATGATGTGTTGACTTTTTAATTATGAACTCTATTTTCTACTATTAATTATTACGTTGTGTATTTGTTTTGTGCGGTTTTTTGAAATCCTAGAGAAAAATGAAAAGATGTCCAAAACTTGTGGTTCGTCCATTCGGCTTCAGTTCAATTTGTTTAGTGTTTCAAAGTGTGAAAAAATTTAAAATTTCTTGTTATTTATTATTCAAAACCCAATATTTAAAGAAGTCCTAGGAAAACAGCTAATTATTTTTAGTTTAGGAACTAGTTAATATGTGTGTGTGTGTTTTTTCGTGTAAACTTTTAAGCAAATCATTTGAAAAAAAAAACCAAAAGCTAAAAAATTTTTGTTTTATAACGCTTTTAAGCTAAAAAATAGGTTTTTTTAAATATCTTTGGATACATTAACAACTTAACAGGCATATTTTGGTTTCATAGTTATTCTTTTCTTTTTTTCACTTTTTTGTAAGCAAATATTTAAAAATATAACTAGTTTCAAATATCTTTTTTAATTCATCCTGAATGCAATCACATATTTTAAGTAGATAGTGCGATTGTCTATATAAACACAAATTAATACAAATATCAACGCTTACATTAATTCCCCATATTTTTCATAAATATATATATAAATTATCCTCTGCAAAATTCAATAGTTATAGACCAATTAATTTACCTTGAAAATATGTTTTTCAGAAGCTGAAAACGAGATAGAAATTGTCTAACAAGATGATGAGAAAAATCAAGTAAGTTCTCAGTTGAGTTATAGATTCTAATATGAGCTTTCATCTATTAAAATGTAAATATTCTTGATGTCATCAAATTGAATGCCATATACTATCTACATATTTCTACAAAATACGCTTCGTTATTTAAATACATACTTTTGAAATCGAATTTAATTTTAAAAATAAATAATTCCTATTTTATAAATAAGGAAAATAATATCTATTAATTCTTTAAATTGCTGTCGCACGTTAAATCTGTCGTGGTCACAAAGTCCTCCATGTAGAGAGTTTATACCACTGGGGGTACAGGGTCAGAGGCGATCGTTCTCTGTTCCAGATCTAAATTACGATCTGTAGATGAATTAATGAAACGAGTGAAAGAAATACGTCAAGTAAAAAGGTTTTGTGACGTGTGTGAGCAAGATGTTAGACTTCTGCCCCTGGGTACTCAGTGGTGTATACGCTCATAAGCTACTGCACCCCTCTTCCGTTGTAAAACGGAACACGATAAAAAAAATAGTTTAGTAATAATGAGTTCTGTAGGGATAATGTTTAGACGATCTATATACAAACAGCTGTTTTCAAAAGAAGAAAAATGATGATTTAGGGTAAATAAAAATGATTTAGGTTATGATAGACAGTTAGTTATTCCAATCAAGTTATAAATCTTTTTATTTCAGAAGAAAAAAATTATATTTCTAGTTTAAAGGAAACGAAAGTAGACTTTTGAAAATCTTTGCTCAAATATTTACAACTTACAGAAAAAGTTTTTCAGACATTTTTATTTTAATATTTATTGAATCATATTCTTAATTTTAATATTTTTGCCTTTATATAACTTTCGAAAAAAATGGAAGATAATTAATAAAGGTATGGATGTAAGTCATAGATATACTCTCCTACCACCACGAAGGTACACGGATTAACCATAAAACTGAATGACTGGACCGCCGCAACAGCAACACTGGGGGGGAACTGTGGTTGAGTCCTAATGGCCAACACCAGCCACGGTACGACCCTCTACGTAAGAAGTACATCCCGTCATCGATGGTAGGAGTCCAAACCCCACCTATTAGTGTAACCATCAAGGGTGGCGAGATCCAACCACCATACCAGAAGCATCTTAACCTCAGTTACGAGATGACCTCCTGGGGAATAAGATAAAAAGGTATAGTGCTTTGAAAATTATACGAATTCTTATAGTCAATCAAGCTGTGTTTATATTTCTTGTTATATAGTTTTAACTTTCACAGCAATGTAAAGCAATGGTTTTTATGTTTCTAAATAAGTTTAACAAAGTATATCCTTACCTGACGAGTTTGTAGAGTATTTAAAAAGATTACTAAAAAAAACTTTTGTATAAAAAATAAAAAAAACAAATGTGAGATTTTATATGAAAGAAAAATTCAATTTGGTTCTTCTCAAAAAAAGAATTGGTTCAAAAGATGCGTTTGGAACTAAAGCAATTCTTAGGTTGGTTGAAAAGCGAAACTTTCCGCCATGGAAGTAGTGTTTAGAACAAATATAGCTGTCAAGAATACCTAAAATGAGCAGAAAACGCATTCTCCTTTCAAAGAACCTAAGTCTTTTGTACATTCTACGGGATAAAAAGGTTTTTTATCTTTTGGATTAAGTTTAATTGTCTGAAAAGAATAAAAAGGAAGCACAGTTTTGGATTTAAAGACAGAAATAAAACAATACATAAACAGCAGCACGTTTTACTTTTAGAGTGAATAATTCAATATACTTTATTCGTGTGGAAACAAATTATGATTTTTCTTCTAATTTTTTAACTATGAAAATATTAAAAGTGTCTGTATTTACAAATAAAAAATTGTTCGACCTCAATTTTGAATAAAAAGCTGCATTGCTTATATAAAAGGATTTTTATTTTTATTTTCAAACAAATTTTTCAGAATGTACCTCTTATTTTAACTGTCTGAATAAGAGAAACAGCGCAAAAATAATCAGTAACATAGCCAAATTTCACTTTGATATTGTGACAACTTTATTTATTTCAGTCATTTGTGAGTGCTGTCAAGACTTTTATGAATTTTAACTTTTTTGTTGTTGTTACTAATGGCACTTGCCATGGACAAGCACGCTGACTACACTCAACGATTGTAAGCCAAATGAGCTTCTCTTGTCTTTGAAGTTGCGCCAACTAAGACCAAGAGTACGACTTAACTGCATCACATTCGCTTGTTCAACCCTTTTTAACAGCGGGGTACAATCACACACCTTTCAGAAAAACAACCGTGCCCTAACCGGGATTCGAACCCGAGATGATCTGATTACGAGGAAGACGCACTACTTCTGTGCCAGGACACTGGAATTTTTTATTCAGTTGTGGATTGTTTTCTCAAAGTTTAGATTATTCGTCAAAAATGTCAGTCGTTAAAGTTTTGTCAAAAATTTTTTTCCTGTTAGTAATGTCAGCTTTTAAGGTTTTGAGGTTTTTTATTCAGTAATATCAGTTCTAGACGTTTGATTCACTTTTCAATGTGGAAAACACGTTCATTTATTTCCTTTGTAAAAAGCCAACAAGCAAACAAACATACCTCCATATTGATTATTTAAAGAAATAGAGAAGAAGACATATAAGGTGGTTTTCTTTTCAGCTATTTATGTTTTATAAACTTTTTTATTATTGTCAGAAATGTAGGACAGTGGTTATTTTAGCCAGTTGTTGGTATTTGATTTAATATATTCATTTTCTATTAAAATATGTTTTTGCGGAAGGATTATCTTTAAGTACATATATTTAAGAATTTTCTATAAACTTTTCATTAAATGAAATAAAAAAATCAAATTATATTTCGTGATATTTCAAATATTTACTTTATAATTATTACATCTTATTTACTTTAGCTGTATTTATTGATTAGAGGATTCAATTTGAATATTGATTATATTTAAGATTAATTAAATTACTTAGATATAAGTTCTTGCTCATGATTCCCTTAAATTATCATAATTAAAAATCTGTCAATTTTATTAGTTTGAATGAATTCCACTCATTATGAACTTGATTTTTAATATTGTATAGCAGTCCTTTGACATCATGGCGCTATTGAAAAGGTAAGCTTAGCTTTAAATTCAGGCGTTTGACAATTAATTCTTCATGTAAAAGTGAGTTCCTACACATAAAAAAGAAACAGCAATTCGGGTAGTAAAATGAAAAACATGTAATAAAAATTTTAATCATCATCGCTTGATACTTATTTAAAGAATGCAATTATAAGTGCATTTATTAAGAACGTCATCTGATCTTTTGATTAATAAATGATAATATTGTTTCTATAATGTTAATAATGATATTGTTTCGATTATGTTAATAATGATATCGTTTCTATAATGTTAATAATGATATTGTTTCGATTATGTTAATAATGATATTGTTCCTATAATGTTAATAATGATATTGTTTCGATTATGTTAATAATAATATTGTTTCGATTATGTTAATATTGATACTTTTTCTATTACTCCTGACATTTTTTCGATATGCTCCAATCTTATAGACAATTCTTGTTTCAAAATTCATTTTTAGAAGATATCATCCATCGTAGAACGATTTTCCTTATACGTTTTAATTAATTCTTTTCCTTCTTTTTCATTAAAAAAATTGGACGTAATTACGAAGTAGTATCAAAAATGAAAATAATCGATTTCTTCTCAAAATTTCCACACAGTTATTAATTTTTCTTTTAATTAAACTCAGGTATTTGTGTTGTATAGAATAAGTTTCAAAGTGTCATCTTATAGCAGTTGTTTATGGTTATTTTATTAAATAATTGTAGACGAATAATGATATTGCGTGGAAAAATTTACATAATCAAAAATTCTAATTATTATTTTCTTATCAAACCAATTTAAAATTATAAATGAAACTTCGATGCATAGATAATTTTATCTCAGATAATGTATTATTCTTTTACTTTTAAGTTCACACTAATTTCAAATTATATTCCCTAAGATTTCTGACAAAATTGTTACGGAAATATTTTTTCACGTTATTTTTAATCAGAAATAAATCGTATTCTTTTAATATTATTGCTAAAGAACATTTGATACAAGCCGGCGAGCGCCGTGAAAATGCTCCGAAGGAATGAGCGTTGGCGACGGTTGTCGAAGAACTTGGCGCCAGGCGATTTGATTTGGCGAAAAGAATATTTCGGTGGCCCCTAGATTGTTCACGGTGTTTTTTTGAAGCTTCACGGGCTTCTGGGCGCTCGCTCGCTCGGCTGTATAAGGGACGGGTTGCCGAAATTTGGAAGTTCCTCTTGAAAGAGTAGCGACTCGTTGTTCGAGCTGATTAGTTTTCTCGCAAGTTATTAGTAAACTGTGTTTACGTTTGCTGTTAACTTTAGATAATTGGCCTCACTGTGATTTACTGTTTGCTGTGCTATATGATATCTGTTTTGCAGTCTGTGTTTATTGCGCGTAAGGCTTGTATTTACGCTGTTAGTGACTGTTGACTGCTGGATTGTTTTTATCTGAAGTTTTCCTTTATCAAGTCATCCTGTTAAATAAATGTAAATAAATTTGTTTGTGCTGTCCTCAAGTAAAGTCCATTCAGTCTGAACCCGCTACGCTAAAAACGTAGCACATTATTATATAAATCTCAAGCAGAACAATATCTTTAAATATAAGTTCCCTAATTATACTTATTTTTTTTCTGTTGAAAATATTTCCTTCTCTATTTTTCCGCTGCATATAAAAGTGTATTACATCAAAAATTTCAAGAATATATACATATACGTACAGATATTAAAACTAATATTTTTTCACTATAAACTTTTTCCCATCATATAATATGTACAATAATCTATGCTGCATATATTTTTAGTGCTATAAAAAATAAGAATTAACAAATAAAAAAAGGAATTATTAAATTAATAATATATTTATTAATAACAAATATTCAATTCAATAATAACTACAATAGCAATTTTAATTTATTTAGCATTCAAACTTATCCGGATTTTCTTTCAAAATAAAAGTTTTCTTATCTAGGTTACTGTTTCTTTTTGGTTCCATTTTTTATATTAACAAAGATAATGGGACAATAAAACATAATAAATAATTACACTGATATATATTAAAAAATAATTGCACTGATATACATTAAAAGAGTCGGTATACCTAAAAAATATTAAATTAAGTTACTAAACAATTAGGGATTTAATTGTTGAATTTATACTCTATAAACAATTATGTTATACTAATTTCAGTAAATTATATTTTTAAACTCGCACACTGCAAAACGCTTTTAATCAAATACTTTTTTGAATTCTAAAATTTATTTTATATACCTTGGAAAATTTAATATACTAAGTCACTCCATAAAACTTCTTTCTTACAGAATCTTAAGTGTTTTCTTTAATGTAGCATTATGGCAAAACAATGCATTTACGTAAGTGAAGAAAGTTTTTATTGAAATTGCCTAGTTTATTTTTAAGGATGCTTCTCTTTATATTCTTAGAATGCATTAAAAAATTTTCATTATATTTTAATATGGAAAACTTTAACCAAATTTGGTGAATCTTTAGAAATTAAAGTATTTCAACGAATATATTTTGTAATCGAATCTAATTTAATCATCTTTTTATGAACTAAATTGATGTCCTTTCAACTCAAATTTAATCTATATAAATTAATTGTTTACTTTCTCTCTAAAAAAGAAACAAGAAATTTTGGAATTGAGAATAATCAAAGAAAATCCTTTTATCATTATTTCATTACAGATAAGTTTTGTTCCTTCCCCCAGACACATCTGTCTTAGAAAAAGTAAAAGCTTTTTCTTCGGAATTACCTAGATAAAATCTTTTCTGCTATACCAAGAACTTTTCGATAGCAGAAATCTATAGATTTTTATCTTTTGTTCCTGTTTTCTGTTTGTCAAGATAATAAAATTCCCTGGTAGATAGACCCTTGCAGATAAAAGAAGAAACTTCTTTGAAATATTATTTTATAATATGATGCAATAAATATTAAAATATATACCTGGAACTTATGAATTTTCTCTTAGACAAAAGACATTTCTTTTGTTCTAAATTGAGAAACCGCAAAATGCATTAAAATTTTAAAATAGCAGTAATTTCGTAAGTATATGTGATGCAAAGATACCAATAAAAATATTAAAGAGAAAACTCTGTACCTTTTTTATCCTGTGAGAGCATGATGTTGTTTCCGTTGGGGATTTTTGAATAATTGAAGGCAACGAATAATTAAAGCTTGAAATTGAGTAGGCAATGAGCATGAATGGCATTATTCATCAATATCTTTTAATCACATATATTTTACCTGCTTTTTTTAGTATAACATTATTATTATCTATGATTCTTTGAAAGCACATGTGTTTTTAAAAGGCTGAATGCTTTTACGAATATTGTTTTATTATTATGATTGTTTCTTTGACAGCAGATGTATTTTTAAAAGGTTGATGAAGAACTATGACATCATAGCTGTTATTTCATCTAAAAATCGGTCTATCTCCAAAACTTTGTTTGCCAGGTCGAAGAATTAAAAATGAAAGTTTCAGAAAATTATCATTATATATTTAGAGAGAGAGATTATTTCTTTATTACGATTGAGAAGTCTCATGATTGTTTCAAGCCGGTTCAAACTGGTTAATGACTTAAATTAATTAAGACAAATAATGACTTAAAAATTAATTCTTTTAAATAAAAAAATTATTCAAGCTATCATGTTCTCACGTGACAACTTGAAATTTCGTAAATCGATCGTAAATTTCATTTTCTTTTAACCTTTGTTTTTATCATTTCAGAACATAATGTTGTTTTTGATATGAGGTTTTTGGCATCAACAAAAATGAGTGAGCAATGAATTGAAATTTTACTATCAACACAAGCATCTCAAATAATCAGCTTTCAATAATGCGTTTCCATCGCATTTACAAAAGCTCTGATTCAAAAAATAAGTTATTGTCTACAGCAAATAAAACCTAGAAAAATGTCCTTTTTAGCGCATGATTATATGAAATGAAATAAATAGGAAATGCGATATTTTTTTAAACAATTAATACGGGACAAAGTGTTTTTGGATCGTTTGCATTACTAAAGTGACTCATTCAAGGAAAAAATTAAAATGAATAAAAATATAATTTAACTTGCACGAGCACGTGGTGCTTCAATTAGGGTTCAATGGGATGAGATTTTTGGCGTCAGCAAAAATGCGTGGGCAAGGAATTGAAATTTTAAATTTCAATTTTCTCAAACATAGACCTACAATTTCAAAATAAAGACCTTTTTAATCATCAATTTACCTTTTTTTATTGAGATGATTTTTTCAGCCTTTTTGAATTTATGAAAGCTTTCTTCAAACTTGAATGAAAAAAAATGGTTTAAATCATTTGATTAATTCATACGTTTGCAAAATCTGTCACTTTTTGTGAGATGTTTTCTTCAAACATTAATAAAAATCTTTTAAAAAGAAGATTAGATTATTTAATTAGGCAAAACGTTTTCAATGATTGACCTTTCAAGAAATTATATTCTGCATGATAAATTGAAATATGCATAGCAGATTTCCATTTTTCCTTTTTTTTTTAATTTTGTTTTCGGGAAATTTATTACAAAATGTTATTTACCAACTTACATATTATTGGTTTTTGGAATTAGTTTCTAATTTATGATACTATTGGAAAATAAAATATATTATTTTCTTAGTTAGAATGAAATAAAACTTTTCTTCCTTATCTCTTTTGTAATTCGAAAATTCATATCTAACAGGATGAAAATATTTTTCAATAATAAGCCAAACAGTCATGCTTTAAACAACACTAATGAAGTCTTTGCAATAAAAACTAACACCAAAGCAAATCCAATCAGAATTATCATTAAGTTAACTAGAAAGCTTTATTCTAATTCCTGCTATCAAAGGTATGGTAAATTCAAGAGATTTATATCCTGGAGGCTTAAACTTTATTTCTGCCTGATCAGGACAGATTTTATAGGAAACGCTGGACAATAGATCATACTATTCATCTGCTGAAGCAATTTTACAATGTATTTTATGGGTTACTACGTTAAAAAGTAAATTTTTGAGGAAATTGTGATTTTTTTAAATTTTATATTACTAATGTTTGAATAGATTTCTTTATAAAACCGTTAGAATTTGGTTTCTAAGTCTATTTTTCGGGAAGTACATTGTATTTTTTTATATATGCATTTACATTCGTTTTACTGTTATTTTACATCCTTAGATACTACTTATATATATATATATATATATATATATATATATATATATATATATATAATTATTTTTCAACATTCACTGCCGCTTCTGGGCCAAAGAATGAATATTAGAGATATTTTATAATTGTTTTAGCAATAAAATCTAGCAATGAAAAAAAACTGAAAATTTCGTTTTATTTATCAGTAGAACACCTATATTTAAATAATGAATAGAAAAGCAGCTTATTTTTAATTCAGGATATAAATATTGTTACAAAGCTGTTAAATTGCTTCCCAGGATGGTTTGTTGAATCACTGAAAAGACCGTCAAACTATCATTCCTGTAGATGCTGACCGAGTGCCGCAGCAGTGATCTCAGAGCTTGGATACAAACTTGGCGATTACTTTGGCGATAAAATAGATATTGCTACACTTGGTGAAATTTAGCGATTCATCCAATTGGAGTTGATGATTACACTTTAATACATTTGATTGGTCCAGAAACTTTCAAGTCCACCTCTAAGGAACTATAAAAGACCACTGTCACAAGATACATTGAATTGAACCGGAAGTGGATTTGGAGTAGAAAACAAATGACGTGCCGTCGAAAGAAAAATGAATCAAAGGCGGGATAATCCAGCGTTGTGTGGAGCTCAATTGGTTGCTGAACTCAGCTGTGGGCCGTGTCTTGATATCCATTGTGGAAGCAGCATCGTGTGTGGAGTAGGCAGTCATGTTGTAGTGAGTTGACAATTGGACACGTTATAGCGAGAATACAGTGAAGAATTTCTGCCGTTTGGAGAGACCGAAGATCTCTGTCTGACCATTTTGTGTGCTGTGGTCGATTTCTACTTGTTGGCTACTGTCTGTTGTGGTACGCTGCTGAGTGTTAATCTCGGTTATACATATTTGTCGTCTGTGTATAATAAAATATATTTTTAAGCTATGTATAAGATTTTAAGTAAATCATTTCATTAACTACTAAATTAGATTATTTCTGCTTTGCAACTCTTTTTGGCCAAGAAACGAATGCCCTTTTTCCCCAAATTCCAAAATACGTTTGCTATTTAACTGGTCTGTCTTGGCTTCAAAGATGTTTTTCTAATATTTTTCATGCACATTTCTAAAAATATAACTGTTTTAGAATGTTTTTTTTTAAAAAAAATTCCATCTCAAAAGTAATTCCATACCTTAAATGCAACTAGAGTAATTTTGATTAGTTTTTAACCGATTTTAAACATAATATAAAGACAATAAAAATCTTAGATTAGTTAGTAATTGGGCTTATTTTATTATTATTTTTTTTTATTAATTGTTGCCGAAATTTTTATTTCTCGATAATTTCATTAATATTGATGATAAACAAATAAATCTAATTAGGCGAATTATGTCTCTTTAAGATGAACGTTCTTTGTGAAGAAATTTTTATTTAGCTGCAATTGTTTAGAAGTTAAGTACTAAAAAGGTATTTTTCAATCACTAAACTAGATTATTTTTAGAGAAACAATTTATTTTGTCAATGTTTGTTTCAAAAAATGAAATACACTTATACTTTTATTTCATTTTCATTCTTTTAAATTGTTTAAATGCTCGTGAATTTAAGTTATCTGACTTGTGCCAGGTTCACATTCGGCCAGTTATAAAACGGCAAGTAGGCAGCGCATGTGCAAAAAGGGCCTGATTTATGTTTGCCACAACTTCATTAAGATAAATTCAGGCATTCAATGCTTGGCTATAAATTGTTATTTTGGCGTCCTTCAATTTTTCTTTTTCACTGTGTATTGTATTAGAATTATGGATATATTTACAGAAAGAAAAGTGGCAAAATAAAAATAAAAAAATAACATACTAAAATTTGAAAAACTATAGAAAATAAATGACAAAACAAATAAAAAAACACAATCTTGTATCAGAAATAACAAAAGCAAAAGATGTCGGAATTAATCTATGAAATTTTATAAACGCATGGCATGCTTGGATTGAGTAGAGAGATCTTTATATAAATTGAAGTTCCATCCTTTTCACTTTAATTTAAAATTGAATTTTACGCGCACTGATAGAAAATCAGAGAGAGATGCGGAGTTCAAAGATAGCATTGCTTAAGGCCTACATAATAGTATAAGTGAATTATATGACTATCGAAATTTGAAGCTTGAAAATATTTTGCTGAAGAACTTATTATGAGAACTAATTATATAAAAATATTGATTGAACCCTTTAGTCGGCATTAATATTGGCGAACTGGCTGGTCGCCGAAGGCGAATAGTTTAAAATAAATCAAAGTATTTTCTAAAACAGTATTTTATTCAGGATAAGGAAAGTAAAATATAAAAATTGCTCACTCAGAGACTGATTAGGATACTTCCTTTACTATTCAGATAATACTTGAAACGTTTCATTTATTTGTTTTTTTTGTGTTGTAAACTTCTTTTAATATTATTAAATACGATAGAAAAGGTTTAATCGATATTTTGTTATACAAGTAAATTAACCTTTATATTATACTTCCAAGTTACTAATTAGAAACTAGTTATGTTAAACAGAAAAGTATGTTGACACTAAAATTTTGAAATATATTTTGCAATATTCCTTGTATTAAGAATATTTTTTAAATCTTTAAAATTTTATTCAATAAGCAAATAAAAGCTGATGATATATACCCTTTTATTCTAATTAGTATTTATAATTAGAATACTCAGATTCTCAGTTGTTAAGATCTTGATTCTAATAAAAGAAAGCAGATAACTTATCAGTATAATTGAAAAATCAAATTATAAATTCTTAATTTGATCATGAAATGTAATTCTCTGCATTTATATGATAAACGGATAATTGAAAACGATAATTAATTTCTTCAAATATGTGTAAAATGCAGACGATAAATTTGTAATTCTTGCCAACAGATACAATATTTTTGCATTCATTCTCGAATATGAAAGATTCGTAAACAAGCGGTTTTTTATTATTTTTATTATATTTGCTATCTTAATATTATTTTACAACAAATTCTGAATTGTACGAAAAATAAAATCCTTGTTTCTTCTTGCTTTAATATGTAATACTTGATTGTATTTGTCACAAGGTTAAAAGAGATTTCAAAATATTATTTTAGATGATAAGGATCTTTGCCTTCTAGCTTGCCAAGAATGTTTTTTTTATTTGAAAGAAAATACTCCGTGATTGCTTGGCCCTTAATCATCATTAGTAGCAATTACCACTGAGGCTTATTAGCTTATATTTGACTACTGATAGAGATAAAACAGATCAAATATTGAATTTAACCACAGGCAGTTGTTTGAAAAACATTTATTAGAAGGCGAGTATATTTACATTCACTACATTACATTTGAATGCAGTACAATATTATTATCACTATTAACAAAGATAATTGCTACGTCTAAGAGAAGTTATTACTTACCAGACTATTACAAAAAATGCAAAAGTTAGTAAAAAAACCAAAATCATATACATAAAATACAGTAAATATACTCTATTCAATTATTCACTTAATTTCTTTTTTGCATTTATCATATTACACTGGACAACTTTACTATTTTTAGTGATATTATTACCATTGTTAAGGGCAACTATACTTCAGAGAGTAATTGTTATTCAGATTGATGCGAGAACAAATAAAGAAATTTATAGGAAGAACAAATATAGCAAATACAAATAAATTTACCTTATATGATTATGGCATTTGTATATCAACTGTGTTAAACAGGTAGACAAAGTCAAATCTGATTCCATTTAAACAGCTGTATGCTAAGATGTCGATTGAAATGATTCAATTCAAGAAATGATACAATGTTTTTCGTCCAGGGATAATATAGGAAATTAGGAATACGAATTTGGAAATAAAAGTAAGAATTTTCCTATTTTAATTGCTGAAATTGCAATCAGCAATGATGCTACGGTGAAAAAACAGTATAATTTCACTTTTTCAAAACAAATATTAGGTGACTCTAATTAAACCAATTCTTCGTTTTATGACAGCACATATTACAGCTAAATTACCGACGTCGTGACGCAGAGGTGACGTATCCTTCTCATGATTTGGGCACACCGGGTTCGAGTCCCGGTTTGGGCATGGCTGTTCTTCTACGTACGACCTGTGATGTGTAAGAATGTCCGCCCCTCCGAAAAAAGTGTATGTGCAAGCAATGATGCAATATGGTTATGTAGCTAAGTTGTATTCTGTTCCGTGCAACTTCAAAAACAAGAGACGCTTATTCGGCTTAAAATCGATGATTTATCATCAAGTTTGTCCTATCAAATGCCATTAGTAATAACGCAACTAAATTTCTAACTACAGGAGAATTAAAAAAAACTTTACAAAATAAACTGGCAATAGTAATGATCTTCCTTGCATTTTTTTTCATTAAAAATGATAACAATCTCTTCCGATATCGGATAGAGAAATTAAACAATATTCTTTGAGATCAGTATACTTATGTATAGAAAGTAAAACCCTTTTAAGAGTATGGAATCATTCAACAAATGATCATTTATTATATTGTTTAAAAAGGTGAAATAGAAGAAAATGATAGAAATCTGTCAATTAAAGATGTTCATCGAGAATTAAAAAGTAGTATTCGTAATAGTTTTTACTATT
>JAOUZG010011055.1:2082929-2108945 GCA_026289955.1 Argiope argentata | reverse complement strand
CATTAATAAAATACTTCTTATTCATCCTATCAAGTTCAAGTTAGGTTTTTTTAACTTTTAGTGGATGTCATTTGATGTTAATGTAGTTTTTTTTTATTTTAATTTAATCAGTTTCTTATTAATTAATTAAAAACTAACTTTCTCACCAAGAATCTTCATTTCCCCACCACCAAATAAGTTACGAATTCCATTTTTTTCCCCACACTAATAAGGTTAGGCTTAACATGTTTTCGGCCGATTATTTCAAACGATTCTGTTTATTTTCATAACGTTTGATGCCTTTTAATTTAAACATTGTTCATTAATTGATTTTTCCCTATTCATTTTGAAGAACTTTCGAATTAAAATAATACAGCATAAAGAAAATTAAATATTTCTAATCTGTATTGCATTACCCTAACTGGCGTAGAAAAATCACGCATTTTCCGTTGCCACAATTGGCTTTAAATCTTCCATTGGCATTAAAAATTCAACGCTAGTATAATTTTTTGATTAATTATTTACAATAATTGTAATTGTTAGGCCGGGATATCTTAGTTTGTGTGACGTTGGATTCGTATTCCTTGGGCTACGAGCTCGAATTTGCCAGCCGATGATTCCCCATGTGTGTGAGACCACCATCGGCTTCATAAATTAGATATGAAAAAATAGAAAGCGAATAAATAGTAACAAACAAAAATAATAATCCAACACCATATATAGAAAGGAGAATGGAAAATTGCCAGGAAATCTACTTTCTATTTTGTTGCTTAATATTGTGATTCTATCATATTTATATTATTTGTAATTATTTAATAAAAAATAAGTAAAATAAAAAATTCTTTCTTAACCGAAATAGGAATTAATTTTAAAAAATTGTTTTTTATATTACTTGCTTTTTTCTTCTTCCAATTTCACAATTTTCGAAACACTCATTTGAGATAATAGTTTGAGGGTATGTTCCAGTCAAAAAATGAGATTATCGAAGATAGTTTAAAAGTACATTGACTACAAATGAAGAATACATGTGTTTTTTTCTCAGAAATATTTCGAGAAGAGTCTGAGATTTTGTGTCCTACAAGACAACTAAAGCAATTCTCAGAGTATTGATCATTACCAAAATTTCAGATCAATGCTTTATATATAAGGAATAGTTAATAATAATATCTTTAGGAACTTGGTCATAATCGTTCTTGAAAACAGAAACAACATCTAAGATTGTAAGAAGGCGAATATTTTGTACAATGAATTCAATTAAACCCGACAGTATCATAAAAATCACATTATATTCCCAGATTTCAATCTTAATCCAGAAAATGAGGATAGTGTTTTTAAGAGAATGCAATTTTAAAAAACTGTTTTAAGAAAGTAATCAGTTTCCCTCTGTTTTGGCACTAACTTTATTTCAGGCTCTGTTTACATGATATAATAAACTTTTATAATAAACTAGCTTTTACCCGTGACTTCGTAAGCATAGAAAAGCACACAACTAACCTAAAAAGAATTTACTTACAGTGTCTACCTGAAATAAAGCAAGTCCGTTTTTCTTTAAAATCAAGTCAAATCTGCTTTATTTACCGATCTAGATTGAGATACCTTATACAAATATTTTTTAAACTTTTAATGAAAACGAAAATAATGTTGTGAACAGTTACTACTCAGTGTTCGTGCTTTAACTTTCAACGCCTATTGGGGCATCGCAAATGCATGAATTTTCTACGCCAGTTGGGATAACGCAGATTCGAAATTTTTAATTCCCTTTATTCTTTTTTATTTTAATTCAAAATGAATGTGAAAAATCAATTAATTAACAATGTTTAATTTTAAATTCATCAAACACTAAAAAATAAATAAACAGAATCGTTTGAAATAACCGGTCTAAAACGTGTTAAGCTTAACATAATAAGCGTGGGATGGAAAATAGGCCAAATTCTTACTCATTTGGCGATGAGAAATGAAGATTTTTGCCAAAAAAAAATTAGTTTTTAATTAATAAAAAATTAACAACTCGAAATAAATAGTTGCCGATATCTTATTCTAGATTAAAATCTATATCTGTGCTAATTTTCAATTCATCCAATTTCATTCAGCTGTTCAAGCATGACTGACTAACTTCATCCATCCATCCTTTCAAACTTCCACATTTATAATAGTAGTATAGATTACACTGATATAGATAAAAATTATCAAATATTGAATTTAACCAAACCACAGACCATTGTGTGAGAAAGATTTATTAGTTGATGAATATATTTACATTTACTATATTATGATTGAATACAGCTATATTATCGCTATTAACAAAGGCAATTATTGCGTCTGAGAGTAGTTGGTATGTATCAGACTACTAAGAACACAAATACAAAAATTAGCACAAAAAACAAAACCCCATACAGAAAATACCGGTAAGTATACGCTACTCAATTATTCACTAAATTACTTAAATCACTACTTATTTATTTTTGAAACAACAACTAGAATAAAGAAGAAGAAAATGCAAATGAAATCAAAAAATAATTCAATCTCAAATATGCTTTGCTTGATATGCGCAATAAAGTCAATCTATTTGCTCTGACTATTCAGATATATGTAAAAACTTATCATATCGTTGTAAATTTTGTGGAAATTAGACATAAACATTCTAAATATTTATGAATTGTGTTGTGTAAATATTCTAAATATTTATGAATTGTGTTGTATAAATATTATAAATAATTATGAATTGTGTTGTGTAAATATTATAAATATTTTTAAATAGTTTCATTCTACAAAATTAATTGTAACGGGATCGCGAGTCGGTGTGAAAAGACCCTTCTAAGGGAATTTACAACGGAAGATCGCCATATTTGACCAATTTGGCGATATATGTGCGTTGGCGACATAATGAGACCGCTAACGGTTTTTACTGCACTCTAAAATGTGTAAAAGAAGCTAAAAAATAAAGATTTGTTCTTATGGAATAGTAGAGAAATTTCTAGACTCTTCCGGAATTAACAAGCCCTTTCTAGGTTTGCCCCTCCCACTTCAGTGGGACGCTATTTAAGACACGCCTTAAAGGCGGGGAGTCAGTGAAGTTCGAAGAGCAAGCTACGTAGTTAGCTGAGCTAGAGAGACCGTCTTTTCTCTTGCTCCGTGCAAATCTAAAGTTTCGTTGTTATTTGAAATTAGGGGATTAAGTAGAAATAATTCGCTGTGAATTGGTTGCTTGTGTGGTGTATATTTAATACGTTGTTTTCGTAGACAATAAAGTCTGTATCTTCTTATCGATCTTGTGTGAGAATTACTATAATATTTTTCGTATAAATATATTACGTAGAAGTATTTTCTTTCAAGCAAATAGTTAAGAAAATGCAAGCATGTAATTTATACCTTATCCTTTAAAAAAAGAAATTAATAGTATAACGAAGCTATTTGAACGTATTTATTTCTGCTTTGAACATTTCTCCCTTTCGTGATCCTATTTATTATCTTTTCTTATAGATGCGTGAACTTTATTTTCAAATATGCATACCGATTTAAAAATCACTTTCATTTTTATGATCCTTTCAAACGATCAGAAGACTGAAATAAATAAAAAATAATTTTAATAACATTTTTATTTTAGTAGCATTTTATGTTTTCTCTGGGAAGCGCCAAGTTTTATATCGGTTTGAATTCTCGAGCAATTATTACCGATGGCCATATAAATGTGCGCAACAGTTTAAGGTATCTTGTAACCTTTGACAATTTAAACTAAGTTATACTACCAAACAGAATGTTTTTAAAAGCAATAAAATAAATCGCATCGTTTCGCAACTAACCATATCGATAAATTCTTACGTTCTATAAACTTTAGGACTGAAATAGAGGGCATAAAATGGAATAAAATGTAATTCGAGATAAATAAAAAAAGATATTTAATCATTATTTGGAAAATTGATACATTTTTATTATGTGGCTTAATCATTTTCTAAAAATAAATAAATTTAAATTATTTAAAGAATTGACTTAATGTAAGTTTAATGAAAAATTAAATCATTAAATTAAATATAGAAGTAAAAAGTAACTATTTATTAATATCTAACATTAGCATTAATTTTTGCATTTCAAACAATATTTGTTCTAATATAAATTGCAACACTAATCATAACTGAATGATAAGTTAATTTTTCATATTCTATATTTAATAAAAATTGAAATTAAAAATTCGAAATTAATAAAATATTATTTTTTATAAATGATTCTAGAACCATTCAATTCCTTAAATAAATAATAATAATGCTTTATAAAAAAATAAAGATTAAAATGAAATCAGCTCTGCATATTTCAATGTATCGTGTCAGAACATCATTTCTTGAACGGCCAAGCACCACGTGCTCGTGTAGGTTAAATTATATTTCTATTCATTTTAATCATTTCATTGAATGTGTCACTTTAGTACTGCAAACGATCCAAAAAAACTTTGTCTCTCTTTGATTGTTTAAAAAAATATCCCATTTTCTATTTATTTCACTTCATATAATCACGCGCTCAAAATGACATTTTTCCAGGTTTTATTTGTCTTTAGTCATTAACTTATATTTTTTTAATCAGAGCTTTTGTAAGTATAATAGCAACATGTTATTAAAAGCTGATTTTTTAGATGCTCGTACAGATAATAAAAGTTTTATTTTTTGCCTACGGATTTTTGTTGACGCCAAAAATCTCATCCCCGAAACAACATCATGTTCTCGCATGATCATAAAATCAAAGTTAATTTAATCTTAACTATATTCTTTTCTTGAAACGCACGATAAAGCAAATCTAATGCTCTAAATATCCAGAGACATATTTAAAAGCACATCATATAAAATGGAAGCATTTTTTATCAATTAATTATTAAAGGAAACTGAAGCGTGTAATTCAGACCATATCCTTTTAAAGAAAGAAATTGACAGCATTGCAAAACTATTTACACGTATTTATTTCTATTTTGAAGATTTCCTTTCGTATTCATATTTATTAACCTTTCTTGTAGACGTCTTAATTTTATATTCAAACATGCGTACTGGTTTAAAATCATCTTCATTTTTATAGTTCTATCATACGGATACAAGTCCGTAAATAAATAAAGGGACAAAATAATTTTAATAAGGTTTTTACTTCAGCGTCCTTTTATGTTTTTTCCAAGACGCTTTTATATTTACAATTAGTTCAAACCCCCAAACTATTACTGATGGCTGTATAAATACTAACGACAGTTTAAGGTATATTAATAACTTAGATATTTTCAACTAAATCATGCAACTAAACATAATGTTTATAAAAGCAATGAAATAAATCGTATCGTTTTGTAGAAGTAAATTGTTAAGTTACATAATCTTTATATTCTGAAAGAGTGGGCATAAATTGAATTCAATGTATGAAAAAATATTTAATGATTAGAGAATTAATTTATTAACAAGTAGTAGTAACTAAAATTAACTTAAATAAATATGTTTATCAGATTTTCATAATTTGTCAATTTCAATAATTATGTGTTGCCTTTAATAATTAAATTAAAGAACTTTATTTTAAATATCTACCGCTTCAATATAAAAATTCACGACAAATTTTCCTTTTCTGAAAATACACTAAACTGAATAAAATCTTCGCAGTTCTTCGTTTCAAAATATACAAAATAAGAAATTTCTTTTGATCATTTTCTTCGAGATGAAACAAAATCAAAGAATTCTATCTCTGCCGTAGATGCATATCTTATAAAAAAATTCTTTTCAGAATTTATTGATCAAAAAGAATGTTTCTTTTTCTCCTTTATTTCACACTCTTCTGAAATCAAATTTATTCCAATCAATATGTGCATCTACGTTGGTCACTGATAATACTAACATCAGTATATATCTATACATAGTATAAAATAAAGTCTCTTGAAAGCATTTATATATTTCAACCACAAAAGCTCGAGAAATAATTAATGGATGTTGAAGGTATTTATACCATTTTGTAGAGCAGTTTTTGGGGAAGGTTTTAATGCAATAAAGTCATATCAAAATAAAAAAGAGTTTTATGTTGTTGTTGTTACTTATGGCATTTGCCATTGACAAGCCCCCTGCTAATACAGGAGCAGATTTAAGCCGAAAGGGGCGTCTCTTGTTTTTTGAAGTAGCGCCAACTAGGGTTAAAAGTGCGACTTAGCTACACACTCACCACATTCGCTTGCACAACCCCTTTTCATGGGGGGGGCACATTCACACATCTCACAGATAGCACTCAGAAGAACAACCATACCCTAAACGGGACTGGAACCCGGAACTCCCAGATCACGAGGAAGACACGCTACCTCTGTGCCAGAAAGGCGGCAAAAGGAGTTTTATATTTGCTATTTTAAATTTACACATATGTGAGCGTGCTTAAAACCTCAAACTGCGCATGTGCAATTAGTAAAAGCTGTAGTATGCATATGCAGTACATTTCATTGTTTATATCTAATTTCAAACTGCGATTCAAAACTTATTATGCCCCCACCCTCCCAAAAAAGAAAATCCAACTTTGGTAATGATTGAAGATTCATTCTTATTAATCACTTATAATCTTAATCAAATAGAGATACTATTACTCAGTTTATTTGCTGCTACGTTTGATGCAAAAGTGCGACATGAATTAAATTAAACTCAGATAATCTTCTGCTATATGTACAAACTAATACAATATTTCTAAGTTAAAGACGAGTTATTTTATCCGAAACCTATTTTAAATATCATTTTAAAGAAAACTATTTCCCGCAAAAGGTTTTGTTAAATTATGTGAATTTATAAAGAGACGAAAGAAATACACGTTTCAAGTGCAGAATATGTAATTGCAAGAGTTACTTTAATTTTTAAAATTAATTAAAGTTAGAGACAGGACTGCTTCTTCGTCAATTCTCAAAGTGGTGTGACTAACAGATGAACAGATAATATAAAAAAAATTAAAATCAATTGCTACTTAGGTAATCAGGAAAACTTTAATTTTAGTTACTTTTTTATTAAATAACTACAATTGTTGAGTTCCACTTTACAACGGAATTAGGGGTGCAGTAGTTTATGAGGGTATAACCCCTGAGCACCCAAGAGCAGATGTATTATTTGTTTCTCACATACGTCGCAAGCCCTTTTTACGGATTTATTGGTACGTTGGATGTTTACGTGTCGAATAGCCATTAAATTTATTTGTTTCTGTTGAAATTAGAAATATATATATATATATATATATATATATATATATATATATATATATAATATCTTATAGAACTTGATGAAGGAAGGGAAAAAATAGAATAAATAATATTTGTACGTCTCCTTTATATATCATCCAATTTCAATGAATGTATCCATTGCCAGTAAAAAAAATATTGTTATGAATTTTCTAGGGCAATTTTCGACAAAAGATATTGGTATCTGTTTAATTTGGCGAATTAGGTGTGTTGGATATATAATGAGGTCGCTGACGGCTTTTACTACACATTAAAATATGTAGTAGAAGTTGAGAAATAAAGATTTGTTCCTAGGAAGCGTTGGAGAAAGTTCCACATTTATCCGAAAAGTACGCGCAGTTTCTGTATTTGTTCCTCTCACTTTAGTGGGACTCTATTTAAGGTGAGGTATGGAAAGGAGAAAGATAATCAGTTCGGAGAACGAGCTATGTTAGTTGGCTTAGCTTGGGAGAGAGTCTTCTCTATTTGGCGTGCGTTCTATAGATTTGCTGTTACCCTTAATTAGTAGATTAAATAGCGTTAACTCGCTGTGTATTTGTAGCTTATGTTATGTATATTTAATATATGTTTCCTAGGCTATAAAGTCTGTATTTTATATTCATCTTCACATCGTTCTTCTGAGAAATTTATAAAAATATCCTTCTTTCTATTATTCCTAATTAAACAAGGCAGCTATTTAAAATTTCGAACAATATTTCCAAAATTATTCCTTTTGCGACAGCAATGCCCCGGGTACCAATAACTAAATAAAAAATTCTATAATATATGGTTATTTTTAATTTAATAAGCATCTTTATAGTTGTTCCTTCACTAACCAAACTGAGAATTCAGTTGAATTGATAAATTGTAACATTTAGTTGAAACAGGCTTTGGTTTGAGAAGGTTTTTATTGTGAGTAAACCTTGAAAAAAGTCCCTTGTAGACATTGAAAGCTCCTTGTACTAAAAGGGAACCTTGAATTGCCAAGTCAAAGAAAAACTGCCCAAGTTTTAGATATTTTCTCTTGACAGATATATTTATATTCCAGTATTTTTACAACCATGACAAACTCCACTTTTCAATAAATCTCAGAAGTCCCTTTCTTACTAGACATATTTCGTAAACTGTTTCTTCTTCTTCTTCTTTTTCTTTTTAGGAGATGAGTTTGGATTTTCCTTTTGTCGAATAAATCTGGTTTGACTTTTATATTTGCTGGAAAATTTTCTTGGATGAGTTGTCGTCCCAATACTAAATCCGACTTTCAAGCTTGTCATTTCAAAATCCAGAAAAAAAAATCAGTCGCTTGTTATAGCCAACTATATTACTATTTGAATAACTTAAATTTATCCGATTTCATTGACATGATAATATAAAATAACTAGCTGGAGGGGAGGGGAATTACCTCGTATACTCTCCAATAAAAGGTATTATTTCAGAAAAAAACATAAGTAGCAATCACATATAATAGGTAAGAAATATTAACCTTTAGCATTAATTTAATAATTTTATTGATTTTATCGTGGGATCCTTAGCCAATATTTTGGTGATAAATTCTGGGAATACTGTAAAAGGTATTCGAAAATCGAATTGGGGCTTTAGATGCTTTCATTTTAACCGATTGAAACAAAAACATGCCATAAAATATATTTGTGGTCACAAAATCCCTTAGCAAATTTGTTATTTTTAAAGAAATCAATCTTTTATCAATCTCTTTCATTCTTTTGAAACACGAAAATCAAAATGGCTATAAAATGGTTTGAGATGTTTAGAGTTCTGTTGCAAAATATGATAAGATAAATGCGATAAAAAAAAATCTTATGTTCACCCGAACAAGGGACATTTATATATGCAAAGCGAAATTGCCCCCCCCCTCCGACAAGAACGGACACCTCGAAATGAGGTTGAAATTCTGCTGGCATGTCGTTTGGATCTCGCCACCGTGAAGGGTACACTAATAGGAAATAGGTACATTAATCCCCTTACATGGGATTTCTTCGGTGGAATCCGACCCTATGGCCCTGTGGCGCTAGCTTCATAAGCCAGATAAGATCTACGATACCGAAGTCGACTTTTGTATTTCGGTCATATTACTCGGCTACTGGCCCTAGCGTCACAAGCTCGTATCGCGACCTTCAATCGGTACATTGGTGACCTTGGCAACGCAACCTCCTGCAACAGTCGTGGCGCCATCTACCCACTGCAAAAGTCGTCAAACTCATTTGATGCAAAGCAAGCAAGCAAACAAAGCAGCCAACCCCACTTCATGCGAGCAAGCAAACAAAGAAAAGTCGTCAGACTCACTTGACGCAAGAAGGAAAACAAAGCAAAGTCTTCAGACTCACTTGACGCAAATAAGCAGCAACTCTCCATAAAAATCGTTCGTTTATCCACCGACTCTCTGGTGGGGGAGTACTGTGGCGCTATCTTCATAAGCCAGATAACATCTACGATACCGAAGTCGACTTTTGTATTTTGGTCATGCTACTCGGCTACTGGCCCTAGAGTCACAGGTTCGTATCGCGACCTACAATCGGTACAGGCCGGAATACTATGTCCCTCGAACAGAAATCTTCCCACAAGGCCACTGCGATCCTATTGGCACATTAAGAAACCACTTCAGCTAACCTCGCAGCTTAGTTGGTAGTGTATCAATCTGTTTATTTACCTCGTTTTGATTCGAATCACTACCCAAGTAGTCTGCTCTAGTGAGTCCCATTTTAAGTCAAAACATTTCCCGTATAATCATATGCTAAATAATTCTATATTTTAATTAAAAATTCTAGACAATTACTCTTAAATGTTTATTAATTATATAAATTCTAGAGTTCTGAAGGCAAGTTCTTTTATTTTCTTATGTCACATAGGGCCCCGATGTATTGGTGGTAAGGTTTCTGTGTGTAAGCCGTAGGGTTATTGGTTCGAGATCCGATTTTGCCGTAGAAACATCGTGAATGGGGGTCAGTTGCATTTAAAATCCATCATACCAAACGCTCTCCCGCTGGTGTGATGTGGTGGGGAGAAAAGGGTGCCAACTTAGGTGCCGTCCTTGTCATCTGATAGGAGTTCAAAATTACGAAAATAGCTCAAATGTTGCTTTACAACGGAACATTAATATAACTAAGCTAAACTTATGGCACATTTTATTAAGTTTAATATACCTTAGTAATTTAGTTTAGTATATATGAAACCTTGTTGGCTTTCTGGCATAGAGGTAACGCGACTTCCTCGTGCTCTGTGAGTCCCGGGTTCGAGGCCCGGTTTGGGCAGGATTGCTCTATCTGTGAGATGTGTGAATCTGCCCCCCTCTAAAAAGGGGTTGTGCAAACGTGCGTGTGTGTGATTCATCCACATATAAGCTAGAAGTCAAACTTCTGCCTTCGGGTTCTCAGGGGTCCATACCCTCAGAAGCTACTGCACTCCTTTTTCCTTGCTAAAAAATGTACACGACATCTTCATCGTCGTCATCATACATGAAACCGTACGGCCCACTGAGATCTCACCACCAGGCTGTAGTGGTCCCCTGCGTATTTTTTTCAAATCTAGTTTAGTCTCTTGCAGTGGCAATATACTCACAGGTACGTACCAAAACAATCTATTATAACTCCCAAAGCTCCCATTTCCTTATACAGAAATCAGAAAAACTCATTTATATATTCTAAATGAATTAATTTTCGACCTAACATGGTACATCTGTAAATTGTGTTTCGAGAACGATCACAGAAGGAGGATTGAGAATCTCATTAAAACTTCTATGACAATTTTCTACTGGCGTGTGTATCATGTCGTGGGCTAACATGCAACAAAAGCCTCTCGATTGACGTGGCATGTCTTTCATCGCAAGTGGTTGGTTCTTAAGTTATCCTCCATGATTATTCTCACCATCTTAGCAATATCTCCGTAAGTACACCCAATGTTTATTGATTTTGTTTCATATTATTTTGATCATTATATATTCTCAAATAGTATTCATGTCTTTATGATTTATTGAAATCGCACTTCCTGTATTTGATCCTTGAATTTTTATTTTATTTTTCGAACAGTTTATCATCATTTTCCCCGGCATGATATACCCCCATCTAATTCTTGCATCTCAATATAAAATTCATGGTTTTCTATTGGATATATATATATAATTTTTTATTCATCCACTCAAATCCAGGTGCATTTATTTGAACTTGTTGTGGATGTCACGATGTTAATAGAATTTTTTTAATATTCATTCATTCATTAAATTTAATTAATTGTTAATACTTTAAATAGAACTTTAACAGTTTCTAAAGAAAACTGAAATCAACGGAAATAGGTCAATTGGTAAAATGCGAGGATTTCATTATTTTTTACGTGAAAGTGAAGAATGAGAATTCAATTATTGCGAAAATCACCAACTTTTTTATGAGTTATTTATATTTATTGTAATTATTTAATAAAATGTAACTAAAATAGAAAATGTCTTTGTTGACCACAGTAGGAATTGGCATTAAAATAATTTTTATATTACTTGTTTTTCATGCAGAAATGTAGAAATTTCAATAACTTAACTTTTTTTTATTATGAAGTCGGCAATTATAGGGTGTTTTTTATTATAATAGAAAAAACTTGCTTCATAGTATCCAATTTAGCTTTAAAATGAATGGTATTTGTATTTAAAAAATCTATCGCTTCAACACAAATGAGCATTAAAATCAAATAAAAACATTTTTCCTAAAATTAGTTTTATACTCCTAGAAATTAATATTTTACGATTCGGTTTTTCAGTTTAGTTGGATTATTTTGTAATATTAAAAAGATATTTATCTATTGGTGAAAAACAATAATACTGATTTTTTCTTTAAAATGATTTTCGCATTAAAAAAAATAAAATATGAAATTTAGAAAGACCTATTTTTTTTTTCTTTATCATAATAAGTACTTTTTTTCAAACAAGAAAAATCAAAAGGGATTGTCAAAATAGGTCGTTAATTCGATAACATATCATTTTTTACTGAATATTTCTGTTATAATTCGTTTAACGTATTTACAAGGTTCAATATTGAAGTTTTAAAAAATAAAGAAAATAAAAATGACCAGAACTCTTATGTTTTAATTAACCCAAAAATAGTGAAATCACAAAAATATTGTTTTTAGAGGAATCGAGACTTATTAAGCATTTCGATTAAAAAAACAATTTATAACTAAATCATGTCTTAAAGAAAATATTGACACATTACAATTTACTTTCAAAATCTTCATTACTTATTTTTCTACGAATTTTTATAGTGTTATATTGTAATATTTAAATAAAGCTTCCAATAAATACAAAAATGCTTTCAAAGTATAAATGAAAAGGTTTTACTTAAAAATAATAAAATTAATAGCAGCTAAAATTTAAATAAACATTTTCTGGGGGAAATAATGAAGTTTAGTAAAATACTACTGGTAGTTTTAAATACTCTAATATAAAAAATAAATTATAAAAAATAAATTTCCTCTTTGAATTTGCATAAAATATTGAATGTCAAATATTTAAAAACAGAATTTCTACGGGGCTATTTTCTTTCAGAAATTTTCTGAAGAGAATATTTGACAAACAGGACCAGTATTTGCTTATCTTGAATCTTTAAATCTTTATTCCATTTCTTTTTCATTTAAATTAAAAAAGGCAATAAATAGTAGATTATTAGCTTATTTTTCATTTTTGAACTTCACGGGGAAAAGAAATTTAAGAACCTCAATATTTAATGTATTTAAAAAAAATTCAAAACCTATTTCGGAAGATAAAGTTTGTGAATAGGAAAAAAAATTATTTTATACAATGGGAGTTACTCTATATAAATATTCAGAAAGAATTTTCTTTCATGTCATTTATTTTATGACTATATGCCTTTATCGACAGCCGGTTCACCATTATTAATGCATTCTAAAATGCTCAGTTATTATTTTATGTAATTTTGTCTCATAACATGCTTTTTAGCAAAATACTTTTACGCTTCAAATTATACTCTCTGAACTATTATGTAATCCATAAGCAAATCTGTTTATTATATTGCGTATCTTTCTCCAATTTCTTATCAGCGCCAGCAAAACTCAAATTTAAATGAAATTAGAAATAATTTAACTGCAATTAACATAAAGAAATTTTTTTACTGAAATCAAATATCTTTTTTTTAAAAATCATATTCGAACTGAAAGCAGAATCGTTCGGTTTTGAAGTTTTATGTGGGCTCTGGAATAGATTTCATAGTTTATAGTATCTGAAATAATGGCCAGTTTATAATCACTGAAATAATCGAGAAATAAATCGCCTAATATAATTTTTACTTTTATTTTTAAAAGTGTTTAAGAGATATCCTCGCGTTTTATCAATTGAGCTATGCCTGTTGATTTCCCTTTTCATCACAAACTGCTAAAATTCTATGTAAAGTTTTCAGGGCCCGACTTAGCTTATTGGGGGGCCTGGGGCAAAATTCTTTAGCCCCTCCACTGCTTCATTAACTTATTCATGTATGCCCGTATGTCCCTGCCTTAGTCAGACCCTGAAAGTTTTGAAAAATTAATTAAATTTAATTAATGAATTAATATTCGAAAAAACTTATTAACATCAAATGTCATCTGTAGGTGATAAGCGGATTGCGCTAGGCCCGAACTCCCAATCTTATGGTTAGTAACCGAGTATCATACCGATCGAGCAAAAGGGACCCTTCAGCTCGAAGGATATTAATTGGCTTATATAGAAATCACCACATCATCCGCTAAAAATTTTAAAAAAATGTATTTGAACTTGAATGGATGAATAATAAGTATGTTTATATATATATATATATATATATATATATATACATGGAGAGTGTGAACTAATAGTAGGAATTGAAAAAGCTGTCACAATATTCTTCAATGGCAAAGACAGCATTCACTTAAACGGCGATAAAATAAACAAAGTCAAGAAACTTTGAATTTCTGAGCCTTTAAAAATATGAAAGATTTATTATATATCGCGATGACATCTGACGTTAAGATCCAAAATGTCAAGAAAGAAAAACACTAGAGAGAGATAAAAATTCAACAGCCCTCCAAATATTGAATACTCTTCAGCAAAAAAAATAATAAAGTTCCAGAAAATTGTTTTCAGGAAATAGGATTTATGAGAGGAAATGAAAAATTCGGAGAAATCCCTACGAAAGTTTCCAAATATGACAAGTTAAATCTCGATAGCAATATTCAGTTTTATAAGGAAATATACATCTATATTCATGAAAGTAAGTAGAAACCCCAAGCAGGTGGTTAGAAAATTATGTACAAAAAGATCAAATTGGCAATGCTTGAATCTTATTCAAAAGTTTTCAAATTTTTAATTAAGCTTCTGAAAATGTATGCACTTCGTCATGCTGATTATTATTTGAGTTAAATTGGATAAATGAGTGCTTTACAGTGCATTTGAAGCTAAGATAAATTAATCCATTAGAATTTTCGTTATCTTGCTAATATCATTCCATCTTTCATCAAAATTAGGGTTCGAAAGCTATTATGGTATAACTTTCAAATCGAGATTTTCAAATAACTTGATTTTAATTTCAATAATAAATGGCGGAATAAAATCAATAACACGGCAAGATTTCCACAGCACATTATTCAATAATTAATTTTATAACATTTAGAAGCGATAATTCGATGCCTGTGTAGCACATGGCTGTGAGTTCAGTTCGGTTATATTAATGACCCATTGTAAAACCACACTAGGATTATTTTGGGACGGACGCCGTAATTTTGAACAGTGATCAGCTGACGAGGATGACACCTGAGTTGGCATCCCTCTTTCCGCACCACACCAGTGGGAGGACGTTAGGCCCTTACGTATTAAATGTGCAACAGACCCCTTACACGACTGTTCATCGGTGGAATCGGGTCTCGAAAATCAAATCCTAGGGATCATGAACCAATGCCTTACCACCAGGTCATTGTGGCTCACGGGACGTTAAAATAGCTAAATTAAGAATATGCACTCACTACCAATAAGTATTTGGACACCTGTGATAGAAAAGAAAAACTAACTTTATTCAAAATCAATAGTTGAAGGAGCCTCCACGAGAGGTAATTACAGCGTGGACCCTCCGGGGTATACTGTCCACATGTCTTTGTATGACAGCTAGTGGCATTTTCTTCCACTCGGCTTGGAGAAGACATAGAAGTTCCTTCGCCGATTTTGCACCCCTGAATTCGGCGATGCAACTCGTCCCAGAGGTTCTCGGTAGGGTTCAGGTCTGGACTCTGGGCAGGCCAGTCCATTCGATGAACTCCATTGGCACCATACCAAGCCTTGGTTAATGTCGAAACATGACAACTGGTATTGTCGCCCTGAAAGTAACATGGGTCCAACCCGTAAAACTGCCACAACGGAGGAAGCCCATTACCATCCAAAATAGTGCAGTAGGCATCGGAGCTGACCTTACCATGAATGGGGACCAAGGGTCCCAGCCCATACCAGGAGAGACACCCTCAGACCATAATTCCACCTCCCCGAACCTGACTGTTGGCACAATGCATTCTGGCAGAAGACGCTCTCCAGGTAGACGCCAGACCCTGCCATCCAAACGGTAAAGGGTGAACCTTGATTCGTCACTCCAAAGAACCCATTTCCGCTGATCTACGGTCCAATTTCGATGTGCTTTGCATCACATTAACCGAGCAGCGTGGTTGGACTTTGTGATCAGAGGCTTATGGGCAGCAGCACGACCCTGAAAACCAACTAAATGTGCTTCCTTACGGATGGTGTTCATTGAAAGAATATTTCCGGATGCCAGGCGAAACTCCTCGGAGATGAGGGTCATCGGTTGGGTGCGGTTCTTCTGAATTTCTCTGGACGGCACTCGTCGAACTCCATCTCCCAGTTTCGTCCGTCAGCCGACTCGGGGCCCATTCCTACCATCTCCACTCACCCTCCACTTCTTAATCACATAGGCCACTGTCGATTTTGGGTACCTCAGATCGCCAGATATGTCCCTTGAGGATCGGCCACTTTTGTGACACCCGATAATCATACCTTTCTCGAAATCTGAGAGCTCCGAACTGCGAGGCATCTTGCATGCGACTGAAGCCGATGCTGTTTCCTCCACGATGTATACCGGTGGACGTTCCTTAGTACAGCAGATACCGTCATCTGCATAGGTGTTCAAATACTTATTGATAGTCAGTGTATGTTTAGAAAGGAACTTTGTATAGCTGATTGGCTTGGATCAAAAATACAACATTCATGTGGTCTACGATTTTTTTTTTTATTAAATGACATAATACGATGCACGGACAAGGAATAGACAAAAAAGTTCCTCTTGGCCATCTGGAAGGCAAAGGTAGATTCTATTGCATCTGAATTTCTGTCTGGCAACATGTATTGTTGACGTTAGAAACAGTTAGTATTAGGGATTGAAAAATCCCTTTTGAACCCCCACTTTCTAAGATATTGTATTTATCGAAAAAAATTTAATACAATTGTTCTTCTTAATAAGGGGTTAATTTGAATAAGGATTTATCTTTCTATCTTCAATATTAAGAAAGTTAAAGCGAAATGAAAATTTCCATCCCACCCCAACGTTTCTATGCTGTTTGAGCTAAATGGACATACATGAACTCGTCCGAGAATTATACATTTCGAACAAAATATTGGAAAACAATTAAACTGGACAAAATTACTGTTGTTTATCTGTTTGCAAAATAATGTGAGCAAATTATTATACGCACATGTTGTTGTTGTGACTAATGGCACTTGCCGTGGGCAAGCCCCCGCTGATACGATCAGCAGATTTTAAGCCTAAGAAATGCATCTCTTGGTTTATAAGTAGCACCATCTAGAGTCAAGAGTACGACTTAGCTACTCACACGTCACAACCCTTTTTACGGAGTTGACTTCATTCATGCAAATTCATTCATACATCTCGGATCTTAATTTAGACCTGGAACATAGAGCGATCACCTCTGACCCTGTACCCCGAGTGGTATTACTCTCGACATGGAAGACTTTGTAACCACGAACAGATTTAACGAGCGCCAGCCGCCATACACTCGGGGAATCTTTTGGCCAATGAGCTTCGAATTCATAACCTAAGGAGTACGAGTCCAACCCTCTACCAACCAGGCCCTCGCGGCCATACGCACATGTATATAATATGATATGATATGATATGATATATTATATGATTTTGAACAAGATGTGGTTTTAGATTCAATTAACCAAAGTCTTATCATTAGGTTGCCTTCCTATAGGACTCTCCCTAAAATTGAGAAACTCGAAATATAATTTCAGATGAAATAATATTCACACTTCTAAGGAGAAAACATTTAATAACGAAACGAATAGATATTAAGAGCTCTTGTAAAATTTCGTTTTATAGCATTTCCATTTTAGCAATTTCTGCTTTAATGGCTTCAGGTCTATTTAAATTGATTGAAGAGCATAATGTATGAAAATATATCTGAAGTTAAGTAAGAATTAATTCAATTTTGAAGGGAAATCTTATACTTGTTGAGTGAAGCAATCTGTTTAACTTCCATCCATTATATAATTCTATAGAAATTCTTTCAATCCATTTTCAAAAGAGTAGGAGGATAAGCGAAAAGTGGCGCCGTTGAAAGTTAATTTAAATTACATAACACTCTTGTTAATAGCGTTTTATCAATAACTGATGAAAACCCTTTTCACACATTACAGAACATCACGGAAATTACTGTTGCTGTGATATTTCTTTTATCGCCAAATTGATTTAACGCCACTTGATCCCAATAACTCATGCCGAGAAGATAGTTTTGTGTGTGTAATTCTTGCTTCAGTTATGCTTTTGGAAATAATGAGTTCAATTTGTGGTTAGATACAATAATACAATATTATATTTGATTATATTATAGATAACTAAAAATTATTGAATCTATCTGGTTCAGTTTACGTGATAAAATTCTTTTTATATTTTTTTTTCAATTCCTATTATTAGCTCACTCTCTCCCTACATATATATATCTTGTTCAAATTTTCAATCGTTAATAAAATACTTTACATTCATCAAATCACGTTCAAATGCATTTTTTAAACTTGCAGTGGGTAGCATTTGATATTAATGCAGTTTTTTCAAATATTAATTCGTTAATTTTTTTTATTAATTGATTAAAAACTAACTTTCTAGCTAAAAATCTTCATTTCCCAGCCGCCAAATAAGTAGCGAATTCTGTTTGTTTTTCCCCACGCTAATAAGGTTAGGCTTAACATGTTTTCGACCGATTATTTCAAACGATTTTGTTTATTTTCATAACTTTTGTTGCATTAAATAATTAGTCATTGTTAATTAATTATTTTAATTTTCTGATTTATTTACTTAATTTTCCGATTCATTTTGAAGTACTTTCGTATTAAAGTAATACAGAATAAAGAAAATTAGAAATCTTTAATCTGTATTGCGTTACCTCAACTGGTATAGAAAAATTCACGCATTTTGTGTTGAAAATTCAATTCCAGTAAAATTTTTTGATGAATTATTTATAATACTTGTAGTTGTTAGGCTGAGATAGTCTGTTTGGTATGGCGTTTCATTCGCCTCTCTTGGACTGCGACTTCGAACACCATATGTAGAAAAGAGAATAGAAAATTGTCAGGAAATTCAATTTCTATTCGACCGCTTAGTACTATGATTCTTTGATATTTATTGTAATTATTTAATAAAAAGTAACTGAAATAATTTTTTCCTTTGTTAACCTAAGTAGGAATTGATTTTTAAAAAATTGTTTTTTATATTACTTGTTTTCTATACGAAGTACATAATGGGAAAGTATTTTAATTGTGTTAATATTCAAACTTGAAACAAAGGAGTTTTAAGGAATCTCCACGCTTCAGTTCGAAAATAGGCATATTTATGGAATTATGTTTGTTTGTGAACGCGATATCCAAAATACCACTTTGAGCAAGACGAATGAAATATTATAAGCTGCCTTAACACGAAATTCGAAAATTTCGATCAGAATTTGTGCCACACCCATTCTATGGAAATCTTGCTAGCTTGTGGAGTACGAAGAATACTATACTAGAAAATGTAAAACACTATATGATTAAAATTTGATTTAATATAGAAATAGTATTTAAATTATTATAAGATTTCTAATCAACTCTAACAAAAGCTGATAGTCCGTCGTTTTGTTTTTTTGAATGCATGTAAATATAATAATTAAGTTTCTTAGTTAAATAAAATTTGGTACTTAATTTTGCGATTAAAAGTGTAAATTTTTATTACATTTTGAAGCAAACCCGTATTGATTAATTTGTACATTTCCATGCCGGTAAACGAGATAACAAAAAAAGGGGAAAATTTAGATAAATGAATTTTTGGTTATGAAAACTTGCTAAAATAACAAACTGCTTTTCCGACATGCCGAAAGATACAGAGAAAAGTCTCAATGACCGGACAGCCACAATAGTAACACTGGAGGGAATTTTTTCTTTCACCACAAAATATCCCCAAACTTTGATCCCTATTATTTCCTGTCGGTTGAAAGGATATATGTAGAAATATTTATTAATAAAAAAAATTAGTTTACATTCGGTGCACAGAAATAGTAAATATTGTAATGACTTGATCCTGGTCGATCAAATAAACTGGTAGCGTTTAAACACAAATATTTTATTTACAGCTTTATACAATAACAAAAAACAACACGTTCTCTAGGTTAATATGCTGGGAAATATGTACATCTGGATTAAAAGTTCACAATTTGCTACAAAAACTAACGGGCTGTTTAGCGTATCAGGCTACAGCGTGCAGCCCAAGAGATCTAGGGATATAAACGGTAGATCTTTAATCAAACTCGAGATCACGTGGTATCTCTTCAACTCTACAGCTCTTCATCTCAGCTCGTATCAGCTCCCTCGTCGTCGTATCAACTCTCGTCCAGTCTCTAGCCAGATCAGCTTGTCTTTCCCACCAGATCAGTTTGTCTCGTTCCCTCTTCCTTCCAAAACCTTCCATTTTAACCTCGGTCAAGCTCCACCTCTCAGGTTCGCATTGGCGGACTGGAGATGCTGATCATCCAATAATTCTTCAGAAATACTCCCAATGGTCAGCCGTCAGCCATGGGAATATTTTCGAAACATCCACCCTCTTATATGTTCCGCCACAATAGGAAAGATATTGACATAGGCGGGGGGCCTCAGTACTTCTTTCTTCAAAGGGCCATAAACCATGTGTTGTTCATTATCGGAAATTTATCCCAGTATGGGTGGTCCCATAGAAGAATAGTCACATCTGGGGGTTTGACACAGTTCAATTCTTCAAATGGCCGCAATCGCATGTGTTCTCCATTATCTGACTCCCTTCAAGTCCAAAGGGTAACATCACAGCGGGAGAAACACAATGCGCAACAAAGGAAGAATCCCCTCACAGCTGGCCAGAAGTAACAATGTTCGAACATGTGTCTCTTCAAAAGGAGACAAGGTTACGACCTCTTTACATTATATACAAAACTATGATAATGAAGGGGGTGTTTATTGGGGCGTATTAGTAGATGAATTCTATTGAAGTTAATATATTTTGGAGAAGAACTTGGTTGAGATACGATACTTGGAGATAAAATTTATTCAGAGTTGGGTCAGAGGAGTTGGAGTCTGAAAGGCCTTTACCGGTCACGGTATTATCCTTCCCTAAGGAAGTACGTCCTGTCATCCATGGGAAAAGCCCAACCTCCCATCTTTAGTTGAACCCATCGGAGTGGCAAGAACTAACCATCGTGCCAGAAGTTTCTCATCCTCAATTATGAGTTACCCCCCGTAGGAAATGATAAAAAAAGTCTGAAAACTATACAGTCTATTTTTTTCACTATACTATAAAATATAGAATTCTTATGTGCAGGACTTTGAAAATAAAAATATGACCACTTATATTATTGTCGAATTCCAAATTTCCAAACTCAAACTTCACTGTCCAAATTTTAATCTATAAGGATTTGGTTAAATCCTTATTAGGATGTAAGATTGGAGGTCCACAGCAAACTACTCCTGCTGAGGTTTTGTTAATTTTTAAAGACAATGGAATGGGAAACTGAAGAACGTAATTCGAAAGATAAGGATGAATTTAGTTTTGAACTTGAATTTATTCGGAATTAATATTTATTATGAAAAGATAAAATAAATGTTAAAAATTATATTTCGCAACGTTTTATAAAAATTTAGCTTTTGTTTAGCTTAAAATTCTAAAATAAATCTCATGAAATTTGCCGAATTGGTAACTTTTAGTATTTTATGAAACAGTGCATATTAGTATTGCTATGATTAAGAAGTACCATTGGATGCTTTATGATTGGTTGAATAAAAGTTCTCAGTTTTCTCATTTACGAATCAAAAAGCTAGTCTTAAAATGAATGATTCTTTATTAAAAATGCAATTTTAGAATGTTTGTAAGATTAGATATTTAATTTATTCATGAGAAAAAATACAGAATTTTAAAAGAAAGCAAATAACATTTTTTGCTCATAGTGTGCATGTCTCAGACAAAATACCGTTAAATACCATCATATATTCAATATAATATACGACATATACATATATATTATATGTAAATAGTTAAATATAAATAATTAATTGAATTTCTTATTTGAGATAAAATTATGTAGTCGTTTTCTAAATATTCATGTAAAACATTTTAAATTATTACATTTTATTTAAAGGCAATAAAATGGAGTAATATATTATTGAGAAATTTAAACCAGTTGATTCTTGTTATAATAATATTTGACTTGAAGATTAAAGGATTCCCGAAAAATAAGAGCAAGCTTTGTAGAAAAATACATTTGTTTTATCAAAATTAGATTAAATATCGTTTTTAAGACATCAAAATTATTAATTTGATTCGATTCAAATGAATAATTTTGAATTTATTCAAATTAATAATAAATTCAAAATATTTGAATTTTCAAATTGATAACTTTTTTATTATTTGATTATTCAATTTCACAGTTAAAATAAATAATTAAATAAGGTTGTTTATTGCTAAAGCAAGATTTATTGACTCATTTCTAAACTTCTCTGGTTTTAAATGCCTAATTAAAAGCAAAAATAGCCTTGAAATTGTTGCATTGGAATTTCATTGAATTTGATATTTTTTAAAGAAAAGTTTGAAACATTTAATTGCTTTTTTAATTACCTAAACTGCCTTTTATCTGCAACAGCTTTTGCTTTCCGTAACATCAATATTTATATTGGAAAACATCTGCATTTAGTATTGGAAAAACATTAACATCAAACAGAAGGTGCTTCACAAGGTGTACAAACTACGGTTTGGAAAGTTTTCTAAAAACAGAAAAATATTTTGGTCCAGTTCCAAATTATTATATTATTACTTAAATTATTGACATTTTCTTATCCGTTTGCGGTATTTGACGCTACTATCACAGAATTATAAAATTCCAGAAAGGATAACATTTACGTTAGAGGCAAAAAGTTAGTTATATTCCTATTCTTATTTTATAATTATAGTCATTTCTTTAGTCTTTATTAACTCGGTCACTGCTGGAATTAAAAAAAGATTTTTTTAATTATTTTTTGTTAAGAAGTAAATATTACAATTTTTATTCTTTTATATACGAATCACTTGAACTGATTTAGAACTCAATAAAATTCAGCAGAGAAAACTAGTAATCATAAGATTAAGAAGGCCTCTTAAACGCCGTATCTGAATGTTCCAATTAAGAACATTCTAAGTGTGATTATAGATTATATCTCCTTCTGTCTAGAGGCATGGTTCCAGTTAATTAACTGTATGGTCTTAGGTTCGAGACCTGAGTCCCCCCCCGAAACGTCGAGAAAGGGGGTCTTTCAGGGCCAAACTTCTTCCCTCTGATGCGATTTTGAGAGAAGGTACCAGCTCAAGTGTCTTTCTCGTCATCTGAAAATGGTTCAAAATTACGAGGTCCGTCCCAGATTAGCACTACTGTTGCTTTACAATGAGACCTTAACCACTTAACAGTTATATTTTCTTTACTATCTAATAAGATGACACCTACTATTTTAAGAATATTTTCTTATTTTGATTCAAATTTAAATCCATAGAATACTTGTCTACGTATTCGAAGTCATTTTACTATCGAATTAGAATTGTTATGGATGGTTTATGTTTTGTTTAAAACTATCAAAATTCGATAAACTGATGTACGTACGGCGTACGAGCAAACCGGTTAAGAGGTTAATATAACTACAACTAAATCTTATGCATTTTGGCGAATAGATAATAGGCGATAGAAAATTGAAAGAAAATAATTGATTTTTACACACAGCCAAGATACCAAAATTGTTATAAATTAATTTCTATAAAAAATAATTAAATGCTCAAAAATTTTGATTAAAAAAAACCCTCTCAAATTTAGAAATTAAATTAGAAATGAACCTTTGAAGCCTGAAAAGGCACAAAATCCGCAATTTGACTCATTACACATTACAATATCATAGTAACGGTATTCAAAATGAACCACCTTTATAAGTTTAAGGATTTTATTTAATAGTCTGATCATTGCGATATTTTTATCACGTCAGAACATGATGTTGATTTAGGAATGAGGTTTATTGCGTCAACAAATATCCGTAGGCGAAAAGTAAAACTTTTATTATCTGCACGAGCATCTTAAAAAATCAGCTTTTAATAATGTGTTGCCATCGCATTTACAAAAGCTCCGATTTTTTTTAAAAAAATTTAATGACTACAGCAAATAAAACCTAGAAAAATGTCATTTTGACCACTTGATATTGTGAAATGAAATAAATAGGAAATGCTATATATATTTTTTAAACAATAAATGAGAGACAAAGTATTTTGGATCGTTTGCAATACTAAAGTGACTCATTCAATGAAACAATTAAAGTGAATAAAAATATAATTTAACTTTCACGAGCACGTGGCGCTTGGCCGCTCAAGAAATGATGTCATAACATGATACATTGAAATATGCATAGCAGAATTCATTTCAATTTTTTGATAATGCTACTTTAGTATTTAATTATTTTAATTTCCAAAAAAAAATCTTGTATCCAGTTTCAGATGAGAGATTGTTAATACCTGACTTTTGTAATAAAACACAGTAAAAAATATCTTATTTGAATGAAAATGCAATAAAGACGAGAATTCAAATCGATTATTTCTTAGTCAAAATCAAAGCATCTGCTCAAATAGTTAGGACATACGTTTAAGGATTTAGTTTGCTTTGTGTGAGCTAAGCTGAAATTTCGTATAAATGAACAAGTGACTTTTAATTTCCTGTAACATCAAAAGGGCGGTTGAATGTTCTATTCAAGATCAAAACTTTGCGCAAATTCTTTAAGTTACAAAGGTTCGTCAGTAATAAGAATTCGGAATTTTCGATCTCACCTCAATTCTAATTTAAATATAGTAACAAATGCTTAGAATTGAAGTAACTATTTATTTAGCAATGCTTTTAATTCCTTTGAAAAGTTTTCTCCGATTTAAACATTGGATAAATTAACATTTTTATTGATAAGTTTAAATAAATGTAATATAAACAGATTTCTTAGTTTCCAGTTAATAGTTTTATTTCCCTATTACTCTTTATTTTCTAATTATTTCATTAATTGTAATTATTACTAGTTATTTTGTATTTTAATTTTTCTGCTTTTGATTTTCTTCAATTCCTACTATTAGCTTACTCTCTCCCCCTCTTTCTCTCGATATTTATATCTTGTTCAAATTTTTAATCGTTAATTAAATACTTTACATTCATCCAATCAAGTTCAAGTAATTTTTTGAAACTTGTAGTAGATGACATTTGATGTTAAAAGTTTTTTTTCAAATATTAATTCATTAATTTTTAATTAATTAATTTAAAAGTAATTTTCCCGCCTTTACAGTAATTTTTTATAGTAGTTGCAATTGTTAGGTCGGGATATCCTGGTTGGTAGGGCGTTGGATTCGCATCCCTTGTGCTGCGAGTTCGAACCTGGTCACAAAGCTCTCCATGTCGGGAATTATATTACTGAGGGCACTACGTCAAAGGTGATCGTTACTCGGGTGCTCAGGGATCCATACCCTCAGAAACTACGGCATCCCCTCTTTACGTAGTAAAGTGGAATACGGGAATAACAATTGTAATTATTTAATAAGAAGTAACTAAAATAAAATCTTTCCATAGCTACCTAAATTTTTCCTAATATCCAAAGTAGGTAATGATTTTAAAAAATTGTTTTTATATTGCTTGTTAATTGATATTTTATTCTAATACATATTATTGGTTTTTTTAATTGTTTCATTCCTCGATTCCTTATCAGGTGATACCATTGCTACTGAATCAAATCAGATAAAACAGTTAATTCCAAATTAAAAGATGAAAATATAGAAATACTGAATTTTCATTACGAATGCACGATTGAGAAATTTTTCTGGACTCATTACATTAAACGTCACACTTAATTCCTTGGAAAAGACGAATAACTAGAAACAAAAACATTGTAAATGACAAAATCTAAACACAGATTATCACTTGTGTAAATCAACACCCCTAAGCAAATAACAAATTGCTTGTTAAATAAAGGCACAATCAAAAACCTCCCCCCGACAAGACATGACGTCACATGGAATTCTCTAGAAGTGTCAAATATCAGCTCCTAATTATAAGATCATACTACGAGGTCTATTTTTATCACCGTAGATGCTAAACACTGACAAAATAATTAACATGTAATCCATTCATCCTCCATTAAGAATATTTATATAATCTTCTTGCTATTGATGAGATTAACCTTGCAGAAAGTAATATCACACACACACACACACATACACACACACACACACACACACACACATATATATATATATATATATATATATATATATATATATATATATATA
>JAOUZG010011055.1:2058962-2070811 GCA_026289955.1 Argiope argentata | reverse complement strand
ATACTGAATATATAACTCATGAATATACTGAATATATAACTCATGAATATACTGAATATATAACTCATGAATACACTGAATATATAACTCAGGAATATACTGAATATATCTCATGAATAAATAATATTGAAATTTCTACTAATCCATACACATTTATGTAAATATTACGTATATGTATAACTGAATCATCTGCTATATATAAGGAATATTTCTTTAGGTTTTCTTTTCCTTTTTAAACAGATTTGGTGAGCGTAGAAAACAACAAAAATAGTAATTGAGCTTTCACTTCTTTTAAAAGTGCAATAAAATATTTGTAGACAATTGAAAACGTGTATTTAACGAGCAGAAGTCTTATGGAAGGAAATTCATATGCATTATAATGCATTTTATGGGATTATATATTATGTAGGCAAATTTTTTAATAATGTTTAGGATAATAGAGAAAAATAAAAACAATTCAAACTAATGCGAGTAAAATGTATGTTACTATTTAATGAAACATGACTTAATTAAAAATATTAATATAAGAGTATTCAAAAATGCATACACAATCCCAATTTCTAAAGATTTTTTTTTAAGATTTCAATAAATATCTGTATGAGCGTAGTTTAACCCCATACTTGGTGCACGTTCCCAAAATTAACCAGAAACGAGTTTGTGTCGTATCTTTCGGAGAAGTCCTCTAGCCAATGCGAAAGGTAAATTAGTTTGCCAGATTAGAAAAATTGGGAGCTGCCAGCTTTGGCGCGTTATCGCCAGCATAGCTAAGCTTTTTTTTAAAGTCTCATTTAATATTTTTAAAAAATTATACAAATCTATTGCCATACCAAAGTATAAGAACGTTATTTAAAACGTTTTAAAAATCTCTTTCATTTGAAAAGGTTAACGGAAAGAAATAAGGTAAATGATGTGGAAAAATAATTGTAATAATTTAAGAACACGCAAAATAAAAATCTAACAAGAAATAAAATCTCAAAAAATATACACTCAAAAAAAGAAATGACAATAACACAATTAACAAAGTTTCAGCATTTAAAACAAATAAAGATATTAAGAATGGATCGTTAATTTAAATATTTATTAGGCTTTATGATCATTTGCACCTAACGCTAATCAACAAGTTCGAACGACCTTCACAAAGATAATCTTTTTTATTCACTATTTAGAATAAACGCTATACTATCTACAAATATACAATAGTAAATAATTTACTCTCATCAAGTTTCTTGAAATGATAGCACACGTTGCTGGGTGAATTCCAAAATACAACACAAATCAGGTGTTTCATGGGAAATTCCTAAAATATATAAGCATAGCGGCATCTGTGAAAGGTGATTTTCCAGATATTGGAGGAAGTATGGAGCGATTAAATTGAAACAACCATTTTCAATAAGTCATCGTAGAAGCTCACCCCAATGAAAAAGCGAGCTTCAAAGGTGATCGCAAAAAATCTGTTCAGAATCCGGCATCGTGCCAATGCAATGCCAACGTTGGCGAAATACGGGTGAACAGTAGCCGAAGAATGCGAGCATTGGCAATGAGTTGCCGACGACTCTTGTTGTCTGGTTATTCCACCTTGCTTCATTATCCTCTCGAAGACTCCTTACTTATCGACGATTCATAGCAGCTTAAGATTACCGGTCTTTTATAATCCAGCGAGGCAGACCAAGAAGGTTCGAGACCATTCAGCTGTATCTTGATTCCCATTGGTTCGATCATTAAAGATTTCAAAGTTTCCAGCAATATCTTTTGTCGCCAAAGTCCCCAAATTCGTCGCCAGAGGGTCGGGTTGCTAAGCCCTGGAATCCTTGATAAGTTTTCAGTCAGCTTCCCACAAAGCCGATCATAAATCAGTGTTTCCAGAGATTCAACTAACCATGATGGGAAGGAACGTTACATGTTTGTAACAATATTTGTTGCGTTTACGAAAAGATCTATTCTTTTTCCACTAATTTATAACGACTCCTAGTGTGTTTGAGGTTATTTCTATTTCAGCATGTAATTTAAATAAATTTTATACTGAAATTTACAACATAATTAAAGATTTCATTGTTGCAAGAACATAAAATAATTTCATAACTAAATTTCATTCAAAGCAGTTTGGCTTAAATGACTGTTAAAAATGCTTCGTGTGCTGTTGACCTTTTCCTTGGAGCATAGCAATGAATATGAGATTTGAAGTAAAAAAGTAATTAGAAAATCCTAAAGAAGATTTTAAGGACAGAGAATTTTGAGTGAGTTTTTTACGTTTTTTTAAATACCTGGAAATACCTTACCTATTTCAAATATAATATCATTAATATATGTCTATTATGATAAATGATAATAATAATTTTATATTATATCATACAGAGTTCAATAAAACATACTTATCACAAGTAAAATAAGACAATTCTCATTTTAAATCCTTCCCTGTTATTCTTGCGCTTCTCAGTTCTTTTCCTTTTCCCTTTATTGATTTTTAATAATGTAATTTTTAAGGTTTTATTGTTCTAAATTTACAGAATGAAATCTACACATTATTTAAATTTTACAGTTACAATACAACAATAAGTAATTAGAGCCATATTTGTGCCAAGTTGTTAATGTTTTTTAAATGTAGATGGCTGTAACTGAATCTATTATAAAGCATTAAAAGCCATTACATAAATGCTTTAAGAAAATAAATTCATGCGATCCCATTTTTGAAACATGTTTCAATATATTATTGAGTTTCAACATTCTTTTATTGTTATAGAGAACCAAAATTAGATATGGTAAATCCTTTTAAAGACAAGTATTACAAATCTAGCAACTAAATATGCTTAAATCTTCCTTTTTAAGTTTTAAAACTGATGACTTCTTGGGGACTCTTTGAATCATTTTAAACTAAGAGGCTTAATTATTCCATTCTAAATAATGAATGAATTTGCATCGCCTTCAAGAACTCTTTTTAAAAGCTCCAAAAATTTTATGCGTTATTCAGAGGTCAAAATGCAAATGTTGAGTTATAGCATAATGTAATAAGGCTTATCTTTAGGATTTTAAGAAAAATGGAAATGTTTATCTGCAAGTAAAAATGATAAGATTATAATGTCAGATGTATAAATTCAATCAAACTCCAAGTAATAATTTAAAAATAAATAGGAAAAATGAAACGGTAATCGAAATGCACAGCATAAATGCGTTTTCCTTATATGACTTGAATGCTATATTTCTTTACGGTACATGTTTAGGAAAGCAAAGTTCATTGTTATCTTTTGCAAACAATCTTAGAACATAAACAAATATCGGATGAAATTTCCAAGATTTAAACAATTAAAAACAAAACAATACAACTTAACAATAATTAAAAAAAATTGTCTTGCCGTTTTATAAAGACTCCTTTGTTTTTCTTCTGATTTCTATGTTATATATTATAGATATATTTCCATTTATATATTATAGATATCGAAATCTGGATGATATTCATAAAGAAGATTCGGTTTAATATTATGATAAAGCCTCTACAAATAAAGTAATAATGGAATTACAAAAAAGTATTCCAAAATGTGCCTGTTTTACGAGTTAAAAACTGCTTCATTGAGAAAATTAGGAATACTTTCATAATTTAAAAAATTCATTGTGAATCCTAAAGTAGTATCTGCCTTGATTTGTATAATTTCAGATACTATTTTAGGATAAGAAGGGATGAAACTGAGAAAAATAGATATTAATATCTATCATATATCGTAACTGATTAGTTTACTATCCTATCGAAAAGACTAAGATAAAAGTTCTACAAAACTTTATAAATTAAGGCTTGCCAGTTTGAACGATAAGTACCGAGTACGTGAGCAAAGTCCCGGCAATTACTAAAATAGAACTTCGACTGTACGACATGATGTCGCAACCGCTCAGAACAAAATCAGGTTTTTCCATTAATTCTCTTTTGATATGTAATTCTTTTGATATACGATGAGAAATGTACCTTGAGTGAGCTTTCTTGTAAAATGATTCCTTCAAGAGATGCAAAGCTACGGGTATTCCGCCCGCCGTCCAAAGGATTCCGATCATCGAAATAGAAGATACAATAATATTCATTGCTGTTGGAGCTAGTTCTGGATTCCTGTCGGATAGCCATTTATAAGAGGTTATAATCTGTCCCAATACCTGGCTGCAAGATAAAAATCCAGAAGCTATAACCAAAAATGACGGTATGGAGAAGGCGGCTTGTATTTCATCTAAAAACTTATCAATTTTCATTTTACGTTTGAGGATGCCGATTTGTACTGTGGGTGTGAAGGTATCACTAGAATATTTATCTATTTCTTGGATAAGGCTTTGAATTTCTTTATAACAAATTAGGCATGAAAAATAATACAATAAAGAAACAACACATGCCAATTCTGGATATATTAGAAAATCTAAGTATAATTTCAGACTTATCAATGATACATGAATGCTATTATTTTCCATTTTGAATCCATACGTGTACAGTAAATTCCGCGTCACATTAGGCATAAGTAAGCTGGTTAAAGAATAAATTATATGCAGGCTAAATAACGACATTACCGCAAAATTCATTCTTTTTTGTTGATTGGAACGAAGTAATTTGTCGCAGATTTTTCTGAAATTTCTTCTTTTAGTTCTCATACAATGCCACAGTATTATACTGCAAACCTTACAGGAAAAGCGCCATAAAATAAGTGTGAGATTATAAGTACTGTAATACATAAACAACATTAATAAGTAATCCGCAGTGCCAATGTACAATATAAATCCAAACACATACCCTGTTATATTCGATTTGAAGTTCCCCTTTCGTTTTCGAATACCGCCTATACAAGACAGGACGGAAAATAACAAATTAGGCATGTTCCTGTTAAATTTTCTTGGCAAAAAAAAAAACTTTTTCAGATCTTCCTTTTATATATATATATATATTTCATATAAGAACAGATTTTCAATAAATATTTGTAATATTCCTCTGTGAGTGTTGCTTTTTTTTTCTTACAAATTAAAGCTATTTCCTCTTTATTTCCCTTTAAAATTCGTGCTCTAAGACTTCTGAGCAGTTTTTACTGTTATCGATTTTTCCTAAATTGAGGCAAAAAACAAAATCTATAATGAATTGCTTGAAGCATTTGTGTTCTTTTATCCAACATAAAAAATGGAAAGTAACTCAATAATATCAAGGCTTTCAAATGCAACAAAGGAAAATGATGGGAACTGTTTTCGTTTTCTATGGAACAAAAGATGATAGAAATCAGAGTTGTAAAAAATTGCATTGAATGAGTAGTTTTTGTGATACTCAAGTTCATACCTCTTGTAATTGAAATTTCCGATTTTGAACGTGTATAACTCTTTATTATTGACTGCCGATCAAGAAAATCAGTTAGAATGAATTGTGTTGGAATATTTTTAATTGTGCAAAATAAAACAAATATGGCTACATTACACCAAACATATGACAATTAAGTTAGAAACCCTTTTGGTTGCTTTTCTATGTATAGAACAATAGGAGATGTTATTATAATTTTAAATTTTTAAGCCTTTTCTTCTTAAATAGATAGTTTTAAATCATAAAATGGGCTATGATATACTATTAGTCTTTTATATATGAGTTTTTGCATTTGAAAAATAATTATCTCAAAGAATAAAAATAGAATGTGAGTTTTAATTAAGTGAATTTTAAAATATTCTCCATTCTTTAAATTCAGAATTTAAAAGTTTCATATTCTATTACTTTTTTATTGATTAAAGTATTCTGTTATAGATTTCGTCGAACAAAAAATATTTATTGATTTTTCTTTCAATAATTTTGTGAAATTTACATAAAATGTATATTTATTAACTGTTTAGATACCAAACGATTATTAATTCCGATTATTAATTTCGATTATTAATTCCGATTATTAATTAATGCCAAACGATTATTAATTCCGATTATTAATTAATGCCAAATGATTATTAATTAATGCCAAACGATTATTAATTCCGATTATTAATTAATGCCAAATGATTTAATTTCATCATTACTAATGAAAACAAGTGTTATTTCTAAACCATGTTGCCAAAGAAAAGGATAATAGAAAACTCAATCAGTGAATAAATGAAAATAGAACTTTAAGTTGGTCTGTTCAACCTTTATTTTTACACTCACGTGCTCATTTATCCTCTAATTCGATAGAAATAGCAACCATGGAAATAACGAGGACTGCAAAAAAAAATCCAACGCATCGGTGCTTTCAATGCAAGTTTAGATTAAAAAGAAATGAAAAAAAGAAGTGGTGAAGAGGAAAATCTTAAGTTCTTAATATCTAACTTACTTACGAGGTACTTAAGTATTAGACCGTCTTCGCCAACAGTTTATTAACTCATTGGCGACAGATTTTAATTTGGCGATAAATATCAATGGATAACACCATTACCGGATTACCATAATTGGCGGTTTAGCAACTCATTGGCGACGACTTCAAATTTGGCTATAAAGTTGAATGGACGAATACATACGTACCACTATTGCTGGCTTTAAAACACTTTCAGCGCAGAAGTTATTCGTTAAAACGTGAAGACAATGTGCCAGACTTTTAAATAGCGTAAACTTAAAAAATAAGCTTTTCTTATACCGTTTTGGACTCATAAAAGCACGGAATCATGCATGGACTCCTGGGTGCATAATTATTTAAACAAAAGTTTCCGTTTTCTAGAATTTTTGTTTCTCTAAAATTTTCTCATTTCTAAATTTTTATGAAATTTTCCAGGTAAATTCAAAAATAATCAATGTTTAGGATGCTCCAGAAATGATAAAGGTTAAAGTGGTCATTAGTGTGCCCTCGAGTTTGATGCCAATATGACAACCCAACACAACACTCTTATAGTAACCCTGATGATGTTTTGTTTACTTCTTCCTACAATGATTGAATTGTACATGAGCTTCAACTCTTTTTAGTAAATTTCCAATAAATAAAATTTCCTATTAAATCCATTCTTTTTGCGTCTTTGTCTTTCTCAATTATTTATTATTTAGTGTTTATGTATCCTCACAGTTCTTATGTTCAGTGGGCTAGCGAAGCTACTAGTTTCCAGCTCCCGTGGCTAGCGAAGCCGTAGGATGTTTTTGTTTTTTTTTTAAGTTAAAAAACTCTGCCCGGTGCCTACGGCATCTGTTGAAGGTGCCGGGTCTGAAAAAGAAATGTTTATTGGTAAAAAAAACTTAATTATATTGCGAAAAGTGGTAACCATAATTATCCCATAGAAGTGTTTGTTTTCTTTGTCCGCATCTTTATTGGCGACTTGGCATTCTTGGCGCGGCAGGGGGCACATTAAACGTAACTTTTATCATGATAAATTCTAGATAGAATGATAAATTCAAGAAAATGGAATATTATAATTCCATTACATTATACATTATTAAATTATGGATTAATATGAGAAAGTACGTCCAATTATTAAAAAATTGCACGTCAAGATTTTAACAAATCTCCAACTTTAAGACATTTCCTGATTTGAGAAATACATTTTTGGAATTATATTAGTTTATCTGTGAACACTATTATTCAAAAAATACTTTTGAGTTAGACGAACAAAATTTGATAGAGATTTCTAATTCAAATGTTTATACTTCCAAACAATTTTTGACTAAATCCATTCACAGGAATTTTGTCTGCCTGAATGTTCGAACATACACTGCATGAAAAAATTAGAACATAAGAGTTTTTTGTATAACTGAGGAACAGTGATTCCCCCCCCCAAACGATTTAATCAGCAACGCTTTAAAGTCCTATTTACGGAAACTTTATCTGAAATTTGAAGCAAAAAAATTCAAGACAGTTACAGTTTTAAAAAAAATTCCTTTTGTTTATTTCATACTCTGTGTATGGAAGAATACTTGATAAAATATGAAAGGATACTTCTAAAACGTGCAAGTATACGTCTTATTAATACTTCCATCATTGATGATTACTTAATAGATTCGGTTTATAGCCAAATAATAAAGATGAAATTTCCGTTTGGCAGATATGTTTCCCTGTATTATTTAAAGCTCACAGATGCTCAGTAGAAGAGATATTAGGAGAACCAAATATTACTTTGAAAATTTTTGCTTACACATTCACTAGCAGTACCATAGCATCCAAGCAGAAAAATCAGCTTTAAACTTAAGTCTAGCCTCCACCCGATACGACATGGGCATGTTACGCAACATCAAACAAACAAACAAAATTATATTTAGAAATGATAAAGCTAGCAACGAAGCAATTTTTATATCACACATTCAGAAATATTTAAACAGTTACAAAGGTCAAAATATGATATCTACGCAGACAAAACACGGGCGACCATTTCGCTCCTCAGGAGATTCATTCTGTCCCCGCAATTCAGATGCAGTGCGATTTAAAGAGAGACGGTTATTTCTCTCATCGAAAGACTCTCCTCCCCCAAGTGTGGATATTATTACTTTGATATTCGCTAATGCAAACGTTTCTTTCCTCTTCATTTTTCTAATCCTGCAACAAACAAAGCATTTTGGCTGGTTTTCGGTATAACGAGATTTGAATCGCTGTTTAAAATCGGACGTAAGCAAAGAAATGTATCTCATATGCATACTACAGCTCTAGCTATTTGCCCATGCGCAGTTAGAAGTTTTCGCGCATGCGCGGATAAGTTAAAATCACAATTATAAAATTCCCTTTTTTATTTTGATACCATTTTAATGTACTAAAACCTTTCCCAATAAAGGCTCAACAGAATGGTATAATGATATATCATTTTACGGATGATCGCGTTATCAGTAGTACATTCCCTATGTGAGGAACTCCACGTTCAACTGACTTCGGTAATAAAATATCTCAGAGATAAAATAGGAAATATGCAGAATTTGAAGAATCAGATCCCCTTATATATATAGGTCACATCCAATCGAATGAAGTGGTATCAATCGGTATCATGTTGTATCACGGTTTTTAAGTTTAAGTTTTAAGTAGCCCTGAAGCATTAGATACCATCTATAAAACCTTTGTATACAGCATCCTTTTCTTGTTCTGTCTTTAACAACTTTGGGCCGGTATCCTGACACAGAGGTAGCAAGTCTTCCTCGTGATCTAGGCTCCTGGGTTCGAGTTCTGGTAAGAGCATGTTTGTTCTTTTATATGCTGTCTGTGAGATGTGTGATTGTGCCCCCCTGTAAAAAGGGGCTGTTCAAGCGAATGTGATGAGTGTGTAGCTAAGTCATATACTGGCCCTAGTTGGGGCTACTTCAAAAACAAGAGACACTCATTCGGCTTAAAATCGCTGACGGACATCAACGTGCTTGTTCATGGCAAGTGCCATTAGTAACAACAGCAACAACAACAACTTTGACAAGTGCCATTAGTAACAACAACAATAAGTTGGTATTAGTAACAACAACAAAACATCGACAGCGTAAGTTTTAAAAAAAATCTAATTACGTACAGACATCTCATATTCTTTTCTTTATTGTGATTTTATGTTGCATTTTTATTGCCATAAATCAGACTAGAGTTTCATTTTCACCTAATGTCTTTATTTGAAATATTTTTCGTTTACATTGATCAATTTTCTATGGTATGATATGTTTCTCTAAATAGAGCCTCCACAGCTTCTCTTCCCAATGTTCCAAACCAGGATACTTTAATTTAAACAAATTACAGAGAAACAAAGAGCAAACAATCTAAACTTTCAAAAACATCATCTATCACTTGACACCTATTTACAGTTTAAGGGCCATATATTAAATTTCCGTAACTATAATGATTTTTGATTTCCTCATTAAAGTGACCAGAATACATAGCTATCAAGTGACTAAAAAAATATGCAAATAAAGAAGAAAAAATGTAAAGTATAAAAATAAAGAAATTTTATAGAATTATGATTGAAAGTATTTGCGAAATACATGCAAGAAATAAGCTACAGATCAAACTGTAACGAGATATACCAACTCAAGGTCCCTTGATGGAACAATGGGCTAGAGAAACATTGAAAATAGACAAGAGCTTTGGTGCATAGATACCAAAGATGTAAAAATATTGAAGAAAGAATGAAAGCTAATTTATAAAAAAAAAGTGAATCAATATACAGAGAAATTTCAGGAAATATTCGAAGAAATTCCTTTGAAAATGTATGTAGCGAAATAACGAGAGTGATCCTTTATGAGTTTCTGTATAAATTGGCTGCATATAAAATGGAAAGGAAAACAATACTGAATCGTGTCACGAAACAGGCCGGGATGAAAACCAAAAATATGAAAAAAAATATTGTGGGATACTTCCTTGACAACATTACAATCGCATCAAAGAAATAAAAAACAGGAAAAAAGGAAGAAAAATTCTTAAAGTGGTTAAAGCAAAAGAAAAAGATGAAATATTCATAAAAAATGAAATAAGGACAATGGTTAATAAAATATCGAAATAGAAAAATACCTAAATTGGACAACATTCAAATGATGTTGCTTAAGGTGACCAGGGATTTTTAAAATGACTTTTTACAATTTTCACCTTAGCAATTCGAACTTTTACACGAGAAGAAAGTAATTTTAAGAGTAACACTATAGGAGATGATACACAAAATTTTAAAACATTATATTCATTTATTTATGAGTTAGGTAGGGGTAATATAATATAAAATTAGTGATAAATAACGTTAATGAAAAATGTTACAGGCCTTCCAAATTTGTTCGAAACCCCTCCAATTTTTATTATTGCTTGCTCTAAATGTTTTGAAACAAAAGTAGGGGTTTGTCTTGAAGTTTGAGTATGAAATATCAAAATTAACCAATATAATAACTCAAAACTATTGGGGGGGTTGAAAAGTTTAAGTAGTTTATTTAAAAAGTTAAGTAATTTATTTATTGATTGATTGATGGCATTTATGCCACTCTATTCAATTCAGTAAGTAATCTCTAATATCTCTCCTCTAAGATGTATCTCATAGTTTTCCTGATCACACTTATTCTACTTCTAATTCTACTTACTCATGTTATTTTCAAAAGTCCGAATAAATTTTTTTTCTTTTTGAAAAAGATATTAATGGGTGCACAAATATTTAAAAAAAATTAATACTAGTAATGCTAATAATCTCTAGTCTTTGTAAAATATTAAAAATGTATTTTTTCTAATAAATCATCAAAGTACTACCACCTGAAGCTGTTCAAAAGATTATTTCGAATTCACTGAACCTAATAGATTTTAGACAGTATTAAAAACGAAATTTATGGAGAAATTTGAAAATCCAACATAAATTACTTCTTGGATTTCATGAGGTCTCGATGTAAACTCAGTTATAAAAGTTATAATGTAAGATAAAATAATCTTAAGAGTTACTGTAAAACAGACGTATTCATAAAATATACAAAACTTCCTTCCTACAAACTTTTCTAAGCCTTAGTAAAAATCGAATTCGTTCGAAATTCTCCTAACTATACCTAGTTTGACATCAAGATTTAGAATATTTTTCTTTGAAAATGCCGATATGTGTTTCAATTCTGAAATAAAAGCACTCTCATATTTGAACAAAATGTAAAATATAGTACATAGTATATTCTTTTTATACTTTATCAATTGAAATCTTGTTCAAATAAGCTATTTATTCGTATATAGCATTAGTTATTCTTCAAAAAGGGATCTTCTGAAGAAATTTTGGGTTTTAATAGTATAAACTCAAGGACATCAACATCTGCTTTTGTAACCTTTGAAAATTCAGGTATTTTTTTATTATATTCTGAATTCTTTTCATAGGTTTATATTTTCTACATAAAAAAAGAAACATATCTTCGAAGTAAATTGAAGAAGCTCCTTCGTGAAACAAAAATAATCTTCTTGTAAACTATGATTCCATTTGCTCTATTCATCGACAGATTACGAAGCCTGATT
>JAOUZG010011055.1:2022995-2034450 GCA_026289955.1 Argiope argentata | reverse complement strand
GTGTGTGTGTGTGTGTGTGTGTGTGTGTGTGTGTGTGTGTGTGTGTGATTTTAAAAAAAATTTCGCTTACCACCCGTAAGCATTAAGTAAAAACGTTAAAATGTCTATCAGTTTTTCATTTTAACTACACATTTAAATGAAATTTCTTAAATTCCTTTCTTAGATACCCTTATTACTCAAGCAGTAAATTCTTACTATATTTGGGAGCAGTTAACTGCAACGATTTTCCCTACAGAAGGCTTTGAACGCTACCTGCATCTCATAATTTAAATAAAAAGTGAAATTTTAAAAACACTATCGCACTAAAAAGTTTATCGCGATTAAAAAAAATTTAAAATATTTTTCATCGTCATTTATAAAATTTAATTATTCAGGAGACAATGGCTAATTCCTTATAGGTCTATTGCCGCTTCTATTACCTTCGCGATGTATAAGAGTCAATTAAAAGTACTATATATTACAACCATTAGAGTTTCAATCAACTCTGCAGTTTCGTTAACTGCAACCTTGATAGTTTCTAATTCTGGAACCCATGATTGGCTGATTAGCGATGCCATTCCTTATTACACGCTTGGTTAACTCAAGAGTGGAAAACTCGGAATGCGTTTATCATCAGGCGAAACAATTCCGATGGGCACCCAATAAGCTGTAGACTAGCCTCTAAAAATTTGCTCAAAATTACTACTTTGAATATCCGTCAAAGTAGAATTATTTAATGGATTGATTAGTGGTAACAGAAAAACAAAAACTGACATGGGAAAAAAGTTAGTATTTCTTGAGTTTTTTGTCATAATAAATCAGTCATTTCAAAATGTATCGTTTGGTGCAAATATAAAAAATGTTTTCTAATGTATCCTTCTGGAATTTTCATTAAATAAATTTAATAAAAATCATTTAACCGGGATAACCTGGTTAGTAGAGCGTTGAACTCGTATTCTTTTGGTTGCGAGTTCGAACCTCACCGTCCGAAGACTCTCCGAATGTTGTGTGGCTAGTCGTCGTTACATCTGTCTCGGTCACAAAATCCCTCATAGGGAGACTAATACCACTGGGAATACTAGGTCAGAGATGATCGGTCTCTGCTCCGGATCTAAATTGCTATCTGTGGATTCGAAATTGCGTAATCTCTATATACGGCTTTTTAAAAAATAAACATCTCTCGCCTATTTAGGGGATATCATAACCATTTGTCGCATGCTCAAAATCAAAGAGATAGTCATATCTATAAACGAAAAAAAATAGGGCTGAGATAGCCTGGTTGGTAGAGCGTTCGATTCGCATCCTTTGGGCTGGAAGTTCAAACCCGCCAGCTGAATACTCTTCGTATATGTGTGTTTGTGTGGTAAACGTTAAATTTGTCTTGGTCACAAAGTCCACCATGTCGAGAGTAGTAACACTGGAGATACTGGGCTAGAGGTGATCGTTCTCTTCTGCAGCTGTAAATTAAGATCTGTGGATGAATGAGAGAAATGCGTGAATTAAGTCAGCTCCGTAAAGAGGGTTTGTGACGTGTATGAGCTAGAAGTTAGTTTTTTGTCCTGGAGTGCTCAAGGGTCCATACCCTCAGAATCTATCCTCCAGGGAGGCACCTCGAAATGAGGTTGAGATGCTTCCTGAATGGTGGTTGGATCTCACCAACCTTGGAGGGTACACTGAGGTAGGTGGGGATTAGACTCCTTCCATCGATGACAAGACGTACTTCCTACGGGTAGGTTGTACCATGACCGGTGAATGACCTCTAGGAATCAACCACAACTCCCGGCAGTGTTGCTGTTGAGGCGGTTCGATCATTCAGTTTTATGGTTTGAATGGAGGTCGGAGAATCTAGCTATGACTTACCCTCAGAAGCTACTGCGCCTTTTCTTCCGTTGTAAAGTGGAACACAATAGCAATACAAATCAATGTTTTTAAAAAAATTATTATTAAAATAAAACCTGCGAAAGTGGTCACCCCAAACTTTCTCGCATTAACTCTGATAAAGTATTATTCTAGAAAATACCTTGCATAACATTGAAGTACAATAATCACGAAGTACCAGACATTGGCGTGAATTGAACATTTTGATTGAGTCTATCTTTTGGCGGGTTATTTGGCGATTAATCCCTGACATGAGGTAATAATATTCGAAAATTGAATTTGTATTTTAGATACTTTTTTATCAAACGATTAAAACAAAAATTTGGCATAAAATTGGACTTATAGTCACACAATCACATACTAAATTTGGTATATTTAAGTAATTGTAATTTTGAGTTATGGCATTTACATATTTCTTACACTGCAGACCGACAGACAGTCAATCCCTAGTTGTATTTTACTCAAAATTTGATTGGTTTTTAGATTATAGATGTTAATTTTGTGCTTTGAATTTTATGAAAATATATTCTTTGTTTTGAATTTATTGTGTTAAATTATATTAGAGAAGCCTGATAGACAGACTTGTTCCAAACGAATTTTGCTCAAAAATTTGGTAGACGTCGGTCAAATTTGATGTAAGAACCGTGAACTAAATTTCATCCATTTAGATCAAAACTTTCTTCAGTTATCTTCTTAGCAGACTGGATGACAGCTATTTTCCAAAAATGTGTATTTCTGAAATCTGGATGGTCTAAAGCGTGGCTAATGTCCTGAGTTTAAATTTTTTGACGATTACTATAATTTCTTTATACTAGTATACAAGAAATTTTTTTAAAAAAAATTTTTTTAGCTCTTAATTATTTTTCACGTCACCAGCATTCCGGTTTCTTATCAAATTTTGGCTTCATTTGTTTGGAGGGGAAAAAATGCCCAAATTTTTAATACAAAATAATGCCAACTCGATTTTCTTCAATAAATTGTGAAGCTCAAAATACTCATATGCAAGGTTTTGGAAATAAAACTATGAGGACTCATGTCATTTACAGCATAGTAAAATGTTCACACTGGAAAGAGAGGATAGAACTTTGGTTAGAGATCACGGGGGAAATTTCGGGGGAGATTATACCCACTCGTATTGATTTATGACCTTTTAAATATTTTGTGGGGAATAATAGGATTTTTTTGTGTGTCAATGCATTGATAACAGAGGGGGAAAATTGTTTAAATAGAGAGAATTATCTTTTTTCTTTGAAATTATTTATTAAACTTTTCAATAATTATCCCTATTTAAAATTTTAAAATGAATATTACTTTTAATTTGTTACTTCCTATTTCTTTTAAAGAACTTTCAAATTGTTTACGAATGAATACTTAAAACTCCATTCTAAAAGCAAGTAGACTTAATATCAGAAATATTTCAACTAAATTATGACTGGACATAAAAAAGCTTTTATAGAAACCTTTTAGGAGTCCAAACTGTATTTTAGTTCTATGTAAAAATTCCTTTTGCTACTCTGTAATTTTTTTATTTATGACGGTTTTCATTGTTTGCTTAAATTAAAATTTGTTTTAATACCTTGTGGAAAGTTATTATCATTATCCTCTGCTATTTCTTTAAAAGGCTCTTTCAAAAATTAGACTTTAGTATAACATATATTTCACTATCTTTTAATTCATTACATGAAAACAAGCAAGAAACAATCGGTGTATAAAAACTCGGTTTTATTTTAGTTTCTGATGCACTCAAGATAAAAGTCATATTATAAAAATATAATTTTTCTTACTTTCATTCGTAAAAATAAAATCCTGTCATTTGTTAATTTAAAAACAGAAATAAATAAAAAAAATAAAGCTTTTTTTTCCTCCATGGTTGCAAAATGCACGAATTGTTAATATATTAAGAACAATTTGCTGAAAATGTCTAAGTGATCCGAGAGCAGCATAGAAATTTAAACTCTGTAATTTTTATCAGTAAAAATATAGATCTTAACAGCATAGAATATAAATCCTGACACATTTAAAATATTTTTAATTTAAAGAATATAACTACTTCTGAAGACTTATAATTTAGTACTACGTTACTATTAGAGTGGGTGTTGTGCATGTTTCACAATATGTATATTTGGATTATTAATTATATGAATCATCCTTTTTGTTTGAAAACAGTTCAAAATTTTGAAGTTAATCCCAGAAGAACTAACTATATTTAACTATTTGAACTACTGAAAATTTATTTTTTAACACTACTAATTAAAATTAGGATAAAAACATGCGGATATTTCTAAATTCATAGCTTCATAACTTCTATTTAAAAACGGAATCCATGATTAAAGCATTTTATTGTTATAAATTTATATTTAAATTGCGAATTCCTTTATTATAAGTGTATTTTAGACAATTCACAAAGTTTATATTTAAATTAACTCAAAATATTTTGAGCAAAATAGTTATTCTATATTGTATTAACTGGAACAACCCAACGACGTCTTTGGTTGTGGAGTGAGGAATATCAAAGGAATCAAAACCGCTTTATTATAAAATATAACTAATTAAAGAAAGTTAAAAATAGTCCCTTTTTCCTGTAATAATATTACCTAAAGAACATCTAAATATAAGTCAATTGATCACCAAAGGAAACAGTGTAGTAGTCTACACGGAGGGTTCCTCTGATATTGACTGTAATAGAAGAAGTGCAAGACATCTCCATCACTCATCCCGCAGGAAACAACATCAAGATCAAAATACCCATTGGTCAAACTGCCTCGGACTTCACTAGTAAACTAATATCTATGAAAAAGGCTCTTATATTCCCAACGATTCAACAGAAGAAATCGTAATTATCTTCAACCCAAAACCAGAACTTGAAGCCTTTAGTAACGGTAAGACAAGACTGGCGAAGAAATTAATATTCTTCTCCATTCACTAAACAAACCTTGCACACTCCAGTGGATCCCTGCTCATGTGGAATTGAAAGGAATAAGCGTGTAGATGCTTTTTGCAAAGGAAGTACGTGACCAAGATCAGCCTCTAACAGTCACCTGTACAGACGCAAATGCTGTTGCCAGGTGGAAAATCTACAATCAACACTTCAGAAAGGCAATAATCTCTGATCTAGACTGTCCAATACATTGTAATGACTTGATCCTGGTCGATCAAATAAACGGGTAGCGTTTAAACACAAATGTTTTATTTACAGCTTTATACAATAACAAAAAACAACAACACGTCCTCTAGGTTAATATGCTGAGAAATATTTACATCTGGGATAATAGTTCCTCGACTATCATAAGGAAAACTGACAGGCTGTTAGCTTATCCAGCTACTGCAGTAGCTCAAGAGATCTACGGATTACTTCCGGTAGATCTTTAACTGTCCAGCTCTTCATCTCAGCTCACAGCTCGTTTCGAATCAGCTCAACTTCTCGTCGTCAAGTCTCTAGCCGGATCAGCTGGTTTCTTCTCTTTCTTCTAAAACCTTCCATTTTAACCTCAGTCAAACTCCACCTCTCAGGTTCGCATTGGCGCGCTGGAGATGCCGATCATCCAATTGTTCTTCAGAAATATTCCCAATGGTCAGCATTTAACCATGGAAATATTTTCTACTCATCCATGCCTCTAGCAGATCCTCAGAAGAATTCACCTTTGGAGGTTTCAGTACTTCTTTCTTCAAAGGGCCGTAAACGCATGTGTTGTTCATTATCGGAACTTTATTCTTGTTTAGATGGTCCATAGAAGAAATAGTTGCATCTGATGCTTTGGCACGGGTTCCTTCTTTAAAGGGCCTTAACCCGCATGGGTGGCCTATTATCTAGACTCCGTTCAAGCCCAAAGGGTGACACTAAAAGGGTGAATTCACAAAGGAAGGAATCGTCCCACCGCTGGCCAGATGTTAATGTTCGAACATATGTCGCTTCAAAGGGAGATAAGTTTTACGACTTCTTTACAACATCTCTCCTCTACACTGGAGGCATTTCAAAGGCATGAATAGATCATCAACTAATATAAAATCTTAATCCGCCTGCAAGTACTGTTCTCAACCACAACTAATTCCAGATCATGTCTTTAACTTCCAGATCATTATCCGTTCCCTCCTTCAACTTGAGCACCCCCAATTGAAATTTTCCTTAGACACCAGACACCAGAACTAGCGGATCTGGCCATAAAGACTTTTGGATGAATCTAAATTCTTTGCATTTTTCACATCATTGGACACGACAACTACAAAACCATAAATATATAACTCAAAATTTACTATCAAAATACTAGAATAAATTGAAACATAAATGAAAAACCCTTTTTCCTAACTTTAATTTTGAATGTTCAGATAAGTGATTTCTAAATTTCTCCATAATTTTTTTGAGATTTCACTGCGGAGACTTCATTTCTTATTCTTTCCTTTAAGAATTGACTTTAGGTTCTTGGAATTCTTTTTCTGGGTATAAAATGAACAACTACTTATGCGTTTGAGCCATTTAAGGGAGGAAATACAGCAGAATGGTCAGTAAAATCTTCATAAAATAATTTGGTTATTGGTACGGTTTATTGGATTATAAAACACGAGTACAAGTTACTTTTTTTAAGCTCAGAATAACGTTAACTTGTGAGCTCCAGAAGATGTACCATAAGATGAACTTTTGATCTTATGGTACATCTTCTGCAAAGAAAAATATGTCTTTCAATTTTTTTCTCCATCAGCTTTGAATTTATATTGATAGTTCTGAGGTATCACAAAATTAATATTACCATAAGATTCACTTTGACAATTATTTTCTGGTGTATGTTTCAATATTCTTAATATGACCATTTGATTACATGTAAATTTTTTTGAAGTTAACATAGTTGCCTTGTTTGGCAACTTATCGTTTTTCTTTTGATGCATCAAGAACTGGAAAATCGCAGCATGGTCTTTTCTTGTAAACTATCTTTTCTTGTTTTACTTTTACCAAATTTGACATTCAATTGACATTTTTTAAAAATTGATTTCGATTTGTGGATGAAATTATAAAAATACTAGGACTGGGAATTTTTGGTGAACTTCCTCTTCCATTCATTACTTTATTGCGAAAAATAGCGTACATTATTATTTTTCATAGAACTGACCACTGATCCCCCATCTTACCAGTCTCATAGGATTTTGAATCAAAAGACATACATCGAAAAAAGTCATATTTTGACCTTGCCCACCGATCTATCCAATTTTTCATATCTTCGTATGATCGGAAGTACTGTTTAGCCAAACTGGGTAATGAGTTGTAATCCGATGGATCAATATTTTGTGAATGTGATGAGTGAGGTAAATCACTCCATTTCAGAGATTTTTTTTATTACATGGGCAACATGTGATCGATTTTTATCATGTTAAAAAGTTACTTTACGCTCAAAATTCGTCCGCATTTCTTTCAATACAAGACTCAAATACATCAGTGGTGTCCGATAGCACAAGTCAGCGCTAGTTTATTTTCGATCAAAGTAGTTCATAGTGAAAAATATCAAGCACATCCCACCAAATATAGAACATGATCTTCATACCATAAATATTCGGCCTTGTCGTCGAAAATGACGCATGACCATGTTAGCCCCATGATTTCCTATGCTTAAGATCATAGTAGTTTCTTTCTATTTATATATTATTTGCTTCTCGATTTAAATTCCCTCTCAGTCAATATCCTTGTTTCTGAATCATACTGACTGGATGTATTTAAACGTTTGGAAATTACCGAACAAGAAACATTCAACTATTTAATAAGTTCACCTTGCATTTGACCTCTACATGACTTGATAGGTAAATGTTGCCGATTCCGCATTTCCATTCCTTTGCGGTTTATTAATGGCCATTCCTTTGCGGTTTATTAATGGGGGGAGGGTTCGACTGTTTTATAATTGCCTATTGTAAAACGTTAAAAACAATGCTTACATATTTTTATCATGGGGATGAGAGGCTCCCGGTATGATGGTTGTATCTCACCATCCTGGAGGGAAGGTGGCGTTTTGACTCCTCCCATCGATGACGGAACGTACTTCCTACGTAGAGGGTTGTACCGTCGCCGGTGACGAACCTTTGGACTCAACCACAGAACCCGACAGTATTGCTGCTTCTGTGGTCCGGTAATTCAGTTTTATGGTTTATCCCGTGTACCTTCGGGTGTATTCCTGGGTGGATCAGAAATTCTTGTATGACTTACATGTTTTTATCAATGTAAAATATTCACTTTAGGTTTCCAACAACGTTTCGTGGCCTCTAAAATCACTTTTCTTTGAAGTAGATAGAAAAACCAAAACTTCCTTAAAATGGTGCTTTATCAACTTATTTCGACGCCTTTGGAGCTAAGAAAATATATGTTTGAACTTCAGAAAAAGGATACATAATAAAACCTCAAAGAAGAACTTGCATGAATTAAGTGTTAAAAATCTCCATATTGTAACTTGTATACTCCATCTATTGTAAATCTCTCTGGCGTAATTCGTAGTCCTAGTAGTTATATTTCGTAATATTTAAGTTTATCTAAAAATTGAAAGATATGTGAAAACAAATAATACACAGTCGCTCAAAAAATTGAGAGTAGACCTTACTTTTACTTTATAAATCCGACTTTCAATACAAATAACACATTCACTAGAAGTCTAAACATTTTTTTTATTTTTGTACATAACAAATAGTTTAATTTAAAGTAAAAATAAAGAAAAATAAATAAAATCTCTAAATCGAAAAATTTCAGAATCATTTTAAATAAACATTAGCAGATTTTTGCAACAAAAAATTGAGAATACACCATCGAAATTTTTGTAATACCGCGCAAAGAAAGAAAGTGTTAATATTTAATTGCATGTCTTTTGGCTTTTATAATGACTTTTAGACGTCTTGGTTCTGATTTGACCAATTATTGGTAGTATGTGATGATATTTTACGTATTATTCTTGCAACGATTGTTTTAAATAATTTTTTTCTAATTTTGTGTTTTTGAACCACTATTTTGAGTGTGACCCATAGATATTCAATAGCATTGACATCAGGGTACTGTGGTAGTGCGCCTAATTGCTTTCTACAATGAAAAAACAACATTGTTTTAGCGTTACGTAACTTCTTTTTGTGATTCAACTAAAAATTGGTCAAATCACCACCACGACGTCTAAAAGTCATTAAAAAATCCAAAAGACATGCAATTAAATATTAACTTTCTTTCTTTGCGTGATATTACAAAAATTTCGTTGGTGTATTCTCAATTCTTTGAAGCAAAAATCTGCTGATTTTTATTTAAAATACTTCTGAAATTTTTCGATTTAGAGGTTTTTCGTTAATTTTTCTTTATTTTTACTTTAAATTAAACTATTTGTTAAGCGTAAAAATAAAGAAAATTTTTGGACTTCCAGTGAATGTGTTATTTGTATTGAAAGTCGGATTTATCAAGTAAAAGTAAGGTGTACTCTCAATTTTTTGAGCGATTTTATATTATTTGTTTTCACATGTCTTTCAATTCACACAACTTTCAATTCTCAATTCTATTCTACGGCATAACGTACAACTACATTCGCTAATAATTCTGCATAAATAATTATTTACTGTTTAATTGAATAAAATTGGTAACGGGGATTTTTCTTAGTCTTCTTTTTTCCTGAGAGTGATAGCACCCTCTGCACTACAGACGATAAAAATAATAGCAAATATTTAAAAACGAAAATAAGCTTAAAAAAAGATAAAGATAATTAAAAAATGATTAGAAAGTTTGCCGTAAACTTCCCGTTAAAGTTTATGCAAAAATCGTTTTCATGATTTCCTAATTTGACTTCTTAACGAAAAAGCGATGTAATAAAGCCGTTCGACATTAATCCTCAAAGAGAATCTTTGAACTTATTAATAATTAACTCAAAATCAAAAAAAGATGTTTTGATTATTCTTATTTTAAATAAGAGAGAAAAGTTCGAATAATGAGGTCAAAAGAATTTGAAAAACGATAACAGGATTAGAATTCGACTTCGGAAATTTTAGTTTTAATTCTTAAAAGTCTTCACGAATAATTTCTTTTTAATTCCAACAAATTATGTCAAAGAATCAAATAAAATTCTTTGAAATGATAATTATTTGCTCTAATTACGAATATAAAGAATTTTTCCCTATAATAATTACAAATAATATTACGATACAGTTATATGAGAAAGAATTCAATACGAAACAAATATTAAATTTTAAAAATATTCAAATGAAATCTGCTATGCATATTTCAATGTATCATTTCAGATCATAATTTCTTGAACGGTCAAGCACCACGTGCTCGTGCAAGTTAAAGTATATTTTTATTCATTTTAATTGCTTTCATTGAATGATTCGCTTTAGTATTGCAAACGATACAAAAAAGCTTTGTCTCGCATTTATTTTTTTAAAAAGTATCCCATTTCCTATTTATTTCATTTCATAATATCACGTTCTCAAAATAACATTCTTCTAGGTTTTATTTGCTGCAATCATTAACTTATTTTTTTTTAATCAGAACCTGTAAAATTGATGACAACACGTTATGAAAAGCTCGTGCAGATAATAATTTTTTTTTTATTTTTCGCCTACAGATTTTTGTTGACGCCAAAAATCCCATCCCAAAAACATCATGTCCTGACATGATGAAAAATGTTATATTAAATTTTAAAATTTTCTTTTCATCAAATATTGTATCACTGCTGCGGCTATTAATGTCCAAACTTTGCGATAATAAATGCTATCGATTTTTCTGAGCATCAAAAACACACAACTATTTCCTTATATAAATACAGATGTGAGTTTCTTGCTTCCTTTTCTTCCACTGAAAACTCTGTGATCAGTTTAAATTAATCTCAAGATCAGCTAATTCAATTGATAGTGAATATCCTTATCTAAACACTTGATGACTGATTAATTTGTGTCGAGAAATGATAAATGGATTATTTATTATTAATTTGTCAAACCTTTTACTTGGTAATGTTACAATGAAATCATTGTCAATTGTTGTAACAGATCCAGTTAATCTCAGTAATACAAATGATCATTAATTTTATCGATACTCTTCAATAAACTCCTTTCTATTTTCATTTCCACATAATTAAAATTAAGTGATACCCTTAATACTCTGTGATAGTCGTAAATAGTCTGGAATAGGATTTATCGACATGTCTGGCTGTTTTATTTAATGATGGAGGTTTCTTTATTCTTTTACAGTAAGTTAGTTCTAATGAGTTAATCCTGAAGTTTAGCGTCAATATAGTTTGAAGACTAACGACTTTAATTTATTAAAAGAAACAAATATATGAATTCGTAGTAAAATTATGGTAAAAAGGATCGAAAATTTTATTAACGTATTTTTATTTATGTTAGATTGATGTCCTTAATTAATAAACATAATGAAAATTTGACAACAATAGAAATGTAATTATTCTCACTTCATGAAAATCTACGATAAAAAATGTAAAAGTATCATGTGAGAACATTATTTTTTTTCTTAATTAGTTTATGTCGTTAACCAGTTTAAACAGGTGTGAAACAATCACGAGACTTCTCTATCGGGCTATCCTTCTAGTGTGCGTGCGTGCGTGTGTGTGTGTGTGTGTGTGTGTGTGTGTGTGTGTGTGTGTGTGTG
>JAOUZG010011055.1:2004415-2022985 GCA_026289955.1 Argiope argentata | reverse complement strand
GTGTGTGTGTGTGTGTGTGTGTGTGTGTGTGTGTGTGTGTGTGTGTGATTATTGTTTAACCTTTCATCTTTTATATTTTTTTATAGCTGGCTCACTAAGTTTTGGATCTAGACCAATTCTGAGATTAAATAACAGCTATGGTGCCATAGTTCTTCGTCAGTCTTTTAAAAACGCATCTGCTGTCAAATAAGCATATGTAATAATAAAGTAATATTGGTAAGAACAGATGAACCTTGTAAGAACGCCTCTGCTTTCAAAGAGGCATAAATAATAATAATGCAATACTGGTAAAAGCAGGCAAAAAAAGTTCTTCAACCGATAATTTCCAGTGGTTTATAATCTTGAACTTTTGCCTTAAATTTCGAAGACATCAACACCACCTAACCAAAACAACATTATGTTCTCACTTGATAATAATAAATGACATCGCAATATCATGTCTTTTCTACAAAAGCATAAAATGAACAAATATTTTTCAAAACTTTCTCACAAACATTTGAAAGATGAAGGAAAGTTTACGTTAAAGGTTCTTGATGATTAATAATTTATATTTTTAATTAATTTCATAATATATTTTCTTTTTATACACACAATATTGTGTTTCAATAAATTTTAGAGGAAGATTTATAATATAAATTTAATTTAAAATACCTAAAAATGAAAAAAAGATAATTATATAAAGTTTATTTTAACTTATTAATGATGGAAAATGATTCTTCAGTTTAAAAATCGTTTTCATTTTGTATTAGTTAAACCTTTACCCAAAATTTTAGTACTTAACTCACTAATCCACTGATTGATAATTATAATCATAGTCCTCAGATTAAAAATAAAATTAAATAACGAACAAATAACTGAAAAATAAATTCAGCAACCTTGATGATTGAGCGATTAAATTTAAATCAACGATTTTTCAAACTCCTACCCACATAACAAATGCCATTTACTTTAGAAAACTTGATCGGTTAAATAGAAAAGTATTTTTAAAAAGAAAATTCCATGTCTTCATTAATAAATGGTCTTCAAAGCCACGCCACCATGAATTCCAAAGTCAAAAAGTATTTGATCGAAAATATTTTTACAATCATGTTTAAAAGAATTTCGTTTTGCATTCAAATTAATTGCAGAAAAATAAAGAATTGTCTTTTTAAGAAATTAGCGAAATCTTTAAAAGAAACAATGCTCGCTTAAAACTTAATTATATTTTCTTGATTTTCCAATGTTATTGAAATTAATCTATCAACTTAATATTAATTAAAAGTATATATTTACTATTGAAAAGCATTTATTAATTATCATTATTAAAATTTCTTAGTTAATGCTTAATCCGGAGAAATTATTTTATTTTTTTAATTGGTGTGAAATTTTAATATGAACAATTAAGGTAATTAGAAATAATAAAAAATAATAGTCTTATGGTAATTAAAATATTTAAAACTAGCTGCCCCGACAGACTTTCGTACTGTCTCAAGTTATTGGGCTTTTGTAGCCTAATAACGTACGTACGTGTTTCATAGCACTTAGAAAATAAAAAGAATCGTTTAATACATAAATCCTTTCAAGAATAAAATAAACACATTAAGAGCTCTTAATGCCGCATTAATGAATGAAAAAGAATTTTTATCCCTAAGAACAACAACAATAAAACAATTTTTTTATCAGAACACAATCAATATAAACATTAAAAAATGAAACAACATGAAATAAAAATGAACAAAATGATATTCACACACGTTTGAAAAAGTTGAGTTATGCCTTAATACTAAACAACGATTACTTACAAAAATAAGTTATCTATTTCGTACATTGAAAAACTTAAATAATAATGTAATTATATTTTCATTGTAAGGCTTTATAGTACACGATATTTTTTGTTTGATTATTTGGCGCGTAAACAAATAAATTTGACGGTTTTCCAACGCGGGAGCAGGCAACATACAACTGTCCATGAGAGAAGCATGGGTTTTCAAGATTAATGCCGCAAAAATTCAACGATTGACCCTGGGATTTATTTATGGTCATAGCGAAAGCAAGCCGCACTGGAAATTGCAGTCGTTTAAATTCAAATGGTACATCAGTTGGTACAATTGGGATGCGAGGTATCAACACATCTTCTCCCCTATATTTTCCGCCTAGAATGGTTGCTTCGATCACATTGTTCAGTAATGTTTTTACTGATAGCCGTGTGCCATTACAAAGACGTGGTGGGTTGATATTTCGCAACATAATGACCACCTATCCTTCTTTTAATTGAAGATTATGAGGCGGCAATCCTGGAAAATCCAGTGAATTTAAAAATTCTGGTGGATAATTAACAACATCATCTTGGTTAGTTGCGCAATCAATTGATTTATATGTTCTTAATTCGCCCACAATTTCATTTTGAATTTTGAAATTTATTTCATTTACATCTGTATTTTGTAAGATTGCTCGTTCACTCAACCAAAAAAGATCTCTGTAATTTTGAGTGACGTTTGGGAAAACCTTTTGAATGAGCTCGGTTTTTGATTCAGTAAACTGACAAAAATTGGCAGGCAATGTAATGCAGCCAGTTAAAAAGTCTACAGGAATTTTGCCATCCCCATTGTCAATGAGCTGTTAATCACGTGCTGAAAATGGTATTTTTCTAGGTTTTATTATCTGTAGTCATTATAAAAAAATCAGAGCTTTCATAAATGCAATGGCAACACGTTATTAAAAGTTGATTTTTTTAAAAAAATTATTTTTCTCCTACAGATTTATATTGACGTCAAAACCCTCCTCCCAAAAACAAATCATGTTCTGACGTGATAAAAATTAAAATAAGTCTTGTTACCTTAAAAGTTGGCATGAAATTGTCACGAAATATATTTGTTGCCCCAAAGGAAGTCATTTGGAAACAGTTATTATATTTTTGTATGTTTGTAAGGAAGTGTATGGAATTCGTACCAATTCCTGAAACCAATGAGTACAATGGCTCTGGTGGCCGAACCAATGGCACTAATTTCACTTTGCCATTTGCGCAACACAATCCATTTGCTTCATTCTTGTATTTCAATGCCTTACAATGTGAGCAAACTAAGTTCATAGATCCAATAGCAACGCATTGGTAGGAACTGTAGTCAATTGAAACATCGTAGCTGAATGCCCCACGTGAAATATTGGAAGTAGCTTGAACACGACGCATTGCACGTGATCCTAATATTCTAATCCTTTCAATTTCATTTCGTTCTTCAAGTTGTTGTGCAGTCCAAGTAGATTGAAAATTAGCTTGGTTTGTAGCATTTCTAGTTCTACGGCCCAAATTGCTACGCCCGCGTCTTATAGGTGGCATGGGTCTAAATGTAAACACACTAAACAAATAAAGTTACACTGACAACAGTTACACAACGCTAACAACAGTTGGTTTTCAAGACATGTGAAAATTTAAAAACAGCTTGGAAAATGCCGCGCTCAGAGGAAATAATAGTGACATACACATCCTTCGTTTCTTTTTTTCCCTTCCTTTTTTTCTGCAAGTCCTTTTTTTTCTTTCTATATTTATTTTTTCTTTATAACTTTTCTTCCTACAAACCCTTTTTTCCTTTTATTTATTTTTCTTCGCTGCCTAGACTTTATTTTGAGCAGGAATAGATAAAATATCCATACAGACTAAACACCAAAAAAAATTAATAAAAAAGAATCGTTTAATATATAAATCCTTTTAAGAATAACATCAAAACATTAAGGGCTTTTAATGTCGCATTTATAAAAAAAAAGAATTTTTATCCTTAAGAACAACAAAAAAACTTTATATCAGAACACAATCAATAGCAATATTAAAAAATGAAACATCATCGAATAAAAACGAAGAAAATGATATTCACGTCCGTTGAGAAGAATGTTTTTAATCAGTATAATCAGCTGCATAAAAGCAAGTATTTTCTTTCTTTTTTAAACTTCCCGTTATCTATGAATGAAAACCAACTGACTTCGCGTATTTCTTTCTAAACAAATCATAATTTATTACTTCCTGCTATCTCACTCGGTGTAGGGGAAGGAAATGAAGATTTTTGGCGGGAAAGTAAGAAAAGTGTCGTTTTAATTATTTTCCACGCAGTTTTTTAATTTTTTCTCTCCATAAGAACCATCCTCGTGTCTTAACGAAAATATTAAAAAAAAAATTAGCCGAATCGGTCGAGCCGTTCTCCAGTTTTGCGCTTAGCAACGCATTTCAAGCTGCATTTTTATTATAATAGATAAGAGGGAAATTTCCTCAAATTTTCAAAAAAAAACGAAAATATACTTTTTAAAAACACAAAAATTTAATAATTTAAATAAGCCACTTACTTCCCTCGCTCCCTTATAATAAGCTTAATTATGTTATTTTGTTCTTTTTGAAATATTCAGAAATTATTAATTAGTTCTGTATTGTACAAAAAAATTTCTTTCAAGTCTTGTCAAATCTTAAATCGATATCTCTTTTTTTTTCCTTATTTTGGAATTTTATAATTTATTATATTTTTTCTGCTTTCAGTTATATTTTACAATAATGCCTGTAGATTATTGACGAATTTTTAAGGACTTTTTTATTTAGATTATAGAATAATAACCGTTTTAACTTTGGGCCTTATTTCCTTTGAATTTTATTTAATGTCAGGTTTATACTCGGTTAATTATAAGACAGCAAGCAGGCAGCAATTGTGTAGAAAAGGACTGTAATTTCAAAAGATAGATTCAGACATTCCATGCTTGGCTATAAATTGCTGATTTGGCGTTTTCCACTGAATATCGTATTAAAATTTCGGATATATACACAAGAAAACAGGGTAAAATTTAAAAACAAATGCCCAGATACCTAAATTAGAAAAAATATAGAAAATAAATGGTAATTAAAAAGAAATAAGAACACAATCTTGCATTAGAAAGAGCAAAAAATGTCGGAAATAATCTGATTGGTATCAATTTTTCTCGCCATAAAAATCATAAAAATGCCATAAAACATACCAACTTTTCTTGCCATAAAAATCGCCAAAATCTACAAACGCATGCGCAGTAAGAAGTACAGCAGCATGTAATTGTCCCGTCGGGACAATTAGTTGCCATCGACCGAACAGTTATATTTTAGCGTTTCTACACAGAACTATGATATCATAACTGTTATTTCATCTCAAAATCGGTCGGACTCCAAAGCTTTGTTTGCCAGCAAGAAAAATAAAAGTGAAAGTTTTAAAAAAATTACCTATATATATATATATATATATATATAGAGAGAGAGAGAGAGAGAGAGAGAGAGAGAGAATTATGATTGTTTCAAACCAGTTTAAACTGGTCAATGATTTACATTAATTGAAAAATAGTGACTTAAAAATAATAATGTTCTCACATGATAATTGGAAATTTGCGATACTAAATTTCCTTTTCTTTTTTTTTCTGTTAAACATTTATTATTATTTATCTAACGAATTGAACGACTGGAATCACTCGTTAAATAATATTTGAATAATTTTCCGTTTTTACTTTCAAATTTTATTAAATACAAAAAAATTTCACTTAATTTAAAGTAAATTTCAAAAAAATTTCTCTGGAAAATTTTATTTGTGTTTTTATGCTGATAATTTACCCATTTCAGATAACTTTAATTAAGAAACAATAGAATCCCATGCATAATAATACTGTTCCTTTTTCCTTTATAAAGTTTTTTTTAATACACAAAAGAATAAATTATTATAAATATAAAAAATAATAAATGTGTACGTCTTAAACAAAAAATGTATGTCATCCGGTTTTTGTGTAATTGCTTTTTTTTTCTGTTATAAAGTCTAGCTGTTCTTTTTTTAAATATCTTTTAAAATTATGTATAAATAATCAGAAACTGAAGGCTCCCCGGAATAACTTTTAATCTTCTTTTTATGGATCATTTAAAACCTTTTTAGTTCAAGGTAATTTTAAAACAAATAAAAAGGCATTCGAGGAATTTTTTTTCTCAAAATTTAATATTCATAGTCAAAGCAATCTTTTTAAAATCAAAGATAAAGTTATCGAAATTTCTTTTTAGCTATTTAGTTTTTATTATTTACTAGCCGCCTTTGGCGACCAGTCGGTTCGCTAATATTAATGCCGACTAAAGGGTTAAATCAATTTTTTATATATATAACTTGGTTTCATAATAATTTTTCAGCAAAATATTTTTAAGCTTCAAATTTCGATAATCATGTAATTCACTTATACTATTATGTACGTCTTAAGCATTCCTATCTTTGAGCTCTACATCTCTCTCTGTTTTTCTATCAGTGCACGTAAAATTCTGTTTTAAATTAAAGTGGAAATGATGGAAGTGCACTTAATATAAAGAAATTTTTACTCAATCCAAGCACGCCTTTAAATAAAACTAAGAACTGAAAACAAAGTAGTCCGACATTGAAGTTTATGTTCAATACAGAAATTAAAACATTGTAATTTTTTTATAATTTATAAGATCTCAAGGAATTATTCAGCAAAAATTTCACAGGTTAATTGAAACCTTCAGTTTTTAATTTTATTTTTAGATGTATATAAATGCTGTCAATAATATTTTATTTATTTATTTGGTTAATAAATTTATTTCAAAAAATTATGGTTTAAATTCCTTTGGTCTTATAGATTCATATTTGTAAAATATTCTTAATATTTCAACTTTTACATAAATAAATAAGCATTTCTATCTTCTTCAAATCTGGCTGATTTATTCAGTTCTGAATATTGCAAGTTTAGAACAATCATCATTATCATAATCCAGACCAATTATTCTAGAGTAACTCTGATTGGCTTCTTTGATATCTTGTTAAAGTTATCTAAAATCGCCAGTTTATATCGAATAGTTATGTTGAAATTTTCATAGATCGATCAGCTTTGATGATTGATTTAGTTGAATGGAATGACACTTTTTTATTTAAGGACTTATTGTCTCAAGAATATTTTGTTAAATATGATTCACAGAGCACATGATGTATGTAAAGATTTAATTCATCAGCATTTTTTTTCCTAAATCTATAATTATATATTTCACTTGGACCAATTGCTAAGAGATTTATGTCTCTCCCAAAAATATTAAGAAATTAGATGTTGGGCTCCGATTACAGAAGATGCCTTGTAGATGTTAAGCCATATTTGCCTTAAATAAAACTGTTTAATTGGATTAGTAATACATGTATAGAAAAATATATGTATAGTATGATAAGTAATATGTGTATAGTAATATATTATGATATAAAATATCATAGAAAACGTTTCCATCCATTTATTTTCCAAAAATTTCATGTTTCATATTTGTTTTATTTTATACAGACACGTGCCGAAAATGACATTCTTATATGTTTAGTTTGGAATGATAGTTGACTTATTTTTTCTCATGAGAGAACATGATATTGTTTTGGTTAGAAAGTTTTGATGTCTCCGAAATATGCGGCTAAAAAAAGTTCTATATGCTTTTACAATTTGTGCATTGTTGATTATTACGTATGATTGTTTGAAAGAAGATGCGTTTTGAAATAGCTGACCTCCTTTTACCAGAATTGCTTTAATATTACGTATGCTTCGATGAAAGCAGTTGCGTTTTTATTTCGCATGATTCATTAAAATGCGAAGATAAATTACAACCACGAAGACGAATTCTTTGATTTGCACAAAATATCTTCTTCACATAAGTAATAATTCAAAACATGTCTTATTGTTTTAAAAATTAAAAAAAAGAATGCAAAAATATTTTACTACTAATTATCAATTGCTTTTGGTTCGTCGTTTCTTTGAAATGACGTCATTTTCAAAGTTCGTTTAAGATTTGTTGCTTTTAAATAATTAATCTCGCTCTCAGAAAATTATCGTTTGGTGATTTTCTAAAAAATCTTTTTCAGTTTTAACTGTCACAATTTTGTAATATATTTTTACTTTGTATTTTCATTTACTTTAATTCTTTAATGGAATTGTTAATTTTGATATTGCAAACGATCAAGAAAATTTTACTCTTGCATTTATTGTTTAAAAAATATCACATTTTCTATTTATTTCATATAATCACGTGATTAAAATTATATTTTTCTGTTTTATTTTTGGTAGTAATTAACTTTTTTTTAAATCAGAACTTCTGAAAATGTGACGGCAACATTTTATTAAAAGCTGATTTTTTTTAGATCATCGAGAAGATAAAAGTTCACCAGTGGAACTGCTTTTAAATGTTAACTGAGTGAAACTCCAATTTGTTTTTTTGTGCGTGTTTGTTTTTTGTTTGTTTATTGACAAGATTTTTTAAATATTAACTTCTGGAAACCGGGGATAAAAGCCATTGTAGCTATAAATCCCAATACCTTATATCTTTCAAGTTCCAAGATAAAATTTTATTTTTATTTTTTTCAAAATAAATTGTTAAAAAAAATACTCGTAAATTAAATGGTTAAAAATTCATTAAAAATAGAGTTTTAATATATAAATCAAAGCATTAGTATCATCGCAAAGCTAATTTTTTGAGCTTTGACTTGATGCAAAAATCAATTTTGTGCTGTAATATTTTCGGAAGTTATAGCGAAAAAGCGTTAAAATTTGGCTTATTTTTTAATTAATAAAAATTTTAATTAAAAATTCAAAAAGGTGCACATTCCTGACACCCAATTTATACATATACCAAATTTGGTAGCTGTAGGTCGAACGGTCTGGCTTGTACATCTCCAACAGACACACACACATTGTGCTTTATTATAAGTAAAGATTTTAAAACATTATCTTGGAAATCGTTTGAAACTTCAAAACGTTTTTGACGACTTGTTTTATGTTTTCAATATGTTTTTGAGTTTTTAAATTAAGTACATTAAAATAACTTCTCCATTGACTTTAAATTAACTGTCATATTTCACAAAAACGTAACAAAATTTATGTATAAGAAAAATTGGAATTTGGCAGAACAATTTAGTTTTAACTAATCATTTAGTAGATGACACATAAAAATTTATTTAAACAAAATTCATGAAATTTCATTCTATCTTAAAGAAAAAATAACCTCTCAAATTAAAGAAAGTATTGTTTATATCGCTTTCTTTACCATCACAAAATTTATATTAAACACGAAATATTCAAACAAATTCTTAAGTAGGTCAAATTTCGACAACGCAATTTTGACCACAGTTTCTCTTTAATTAGGTTTTTATTTACCTTTACATTTTTCAATAACATAATAATGAATTAAATTTTTATTCTCCAAGGTGAATTATTATAATGCACTTTTTCAAATTTTTATTTGACTATGAGTTATAAGATTTTATTAATCATTCAGTAAATTACATAAAAACTTTTGGACCCAAATTCTATAAGTAAATTTTATTCTATCTTAAATAAAGAGTTAAAAGTCTTAGTTAGAGTATCAAATTTAAGAAAGAGTAGTTTACATAGTATCTTTTTTTGTTGCCAACCTCAAAATTTATATTGAGCATTAAATATTCAAACAAATTCTTTAGTTTGTCAATTTTATTCAACACAATATTCTGACCTCCTAAACTATTTCGTTTAAATTATATTTTATTATCATTACATTTTCCTCGAGATAAATTTATGTATTTTTAAAAAATTCAATCAAGGAACTGAATGTTTCTTTTATTATATTATTACGCTACAAAAGTTTTTATCTTTAAATTTACTTTAAATTATAATTTATGAGAAATGGTTTTTCTCCGTTTCAAAATGAAATTAAATATTTAGGGAAATTTGATTGTTGAGTTCGAATTGGAATGTTTTTTTTTTAATTCTTTTCATGTCCAGTGCCTTCAAGAAATCGGTGTCTTCAAACCAGTTTAAGGTCAGACAATTTGGAGCTGTATTTTTCTTTTTATCAAATAATTTCAAATAATTTTTAACGATATTATTCTAACTCTCATTTTTGCATTATGCGATACTCCATAAATATTAATTTCCAGATTAGCGATAATCGAAATTTATTCTTTGAAGTACTGAATTGCTTTTTCATCTAAAAATTAAAAATGTTTTCACGTGAAATACTTTAAATTTAATTCGTTATCTTTGTCCTATAAAATAATGTGTAAATTATTAAATTCTAAAAAGTCTGAATTTTTAGGTTTAATTCTTTCAGGAATTTTTATAATTGTTTTTGTCATAAAATACCAAATTATTCTTTGAACTCCATAATTTTTAAACAGTCTTGAGTTTTAATGCATATTTCCATTTTAAAATTATTAATTTAATAAGAAAGTGTCACTTACTCTTAGTCTAAATTAACATCTCTAAAAAATAATACATAGAATCAAGTTAAAAGATTTGTAAAATTAATATGAAATAAAAAATAAACCGAATATTGCCAAATGAATTCTTTTGTGCGTTCTATATTTGTTGTAATTTAATAATAGACAGTTTATATATATATATATATATATATATATATATATATATATATATATATATATATATATATATTTTTATATATATTAATATATAATTCCTGAGTGTGAAGTGAATTTAATTTTTTTTAAATTTTCCATTAATTCCTAAAGTTAAAATAGGTTTCTTTTTATATTGGAATAATTTTATTCTGTTTCATTACTATTATTATTATTTATGTCAGTAATTTAATATTATTTTCTGCTACATTAGAATCATTGTTTTTTTGTCATTATTAGATTAATTTTATTGATTGATATTGCCTTTTTCAAAGATGATTTGATGACTTTTTCATGGTGCATTTTTATAAAAACTCGTATTCTGAAATTCTAGACTTAATTAGAAAAAGGAATCTATTTTAAAATTTACTATCCTTTCTTTTTATTACATTTAGCTAATTTTATATGAATTATTCTTTTATTTCTATAATTTATACACAAATACCTTTTATATTTTAAAGGAACACAATTCATAAATAAATGAGTTGGATTATATGAGATGGAGAAATACGCTCTATAACAAAAAAATCGTCGCACCAAGAAGGAGTAGTCCGATTGAGACGAAAACTGGTGGATAGGAAGACAATGTACAGAATAGTATGTTATTAAAATCTCAGAACAGTTAAATAATTTATTTCATAGTTACAGTAACAAATTCTATAAGGTGTTGACCTGCCTCTAGTCTGGATACAAGCTGCCACAGGGCGTGGCATAGACCGATAAAGCTTCCGGATGGTTTCCTGCCGTATTTCCTGCCAAAATCGCTCCAATTGTCGAACGAGATCATCAACATTCCGTGCAAGATGCAATCGCCTTCCCATCATATCCCAGACATGCTCGATGGGAGAGAGATTTGGCTCATATGACAGACCAATGAAGTGTTTGACAACCTTGCAGATAGTTCATAGAAGTACGTGCCTTATGCGGTGTGGCATTGTCCAGCTGATATACCAGCCGAGAGTACTGCAAAAGGAACGGTAGCAAAGCAGGTCTTAGGATGTCGTCGACGTACCGCTGTGCAGTAACTGTACCTCTAATGACGACCAAAGGGGTCTGACATCAAAAGAAATGGCACACCAGACCATAATGCCTTGTTGAGGGTCGGTGTGGCGTGCAATAGTGAAAGCAGGATCCTCCCTCTGCTCTGGGTGTCTCCAAACACTTAATCGATGGACGTCAGCACACAGTTGGAAGCAGGATTCGTCGCTAAAGACTATACGTCCCCAGTAGGCGTCATTCCAACCTGATCGAGCCATGCACCACTGTAATCTGGCTCGACAGTGTGCAGAGGCGTGAGTGGTCAGGTGGCGTAAAGGGGCGGAGCGAGGGTAGATTTCACTGTCTCAACCGTCTGTGAATGGTCACAGTGGACACTGGTGTTTGGATCGAACGTCTGATGGTTGATAGAGATGAAGAAGGCACTGTGACAGCTGATCGGACAATCACTCTGTCCTCACGATCTGTTGTAGCCCTAGGTAGACCACTACCATCCTGACGCTGAACTCTGACATTTTCCACCCATCCTTGCCAGCTTCTTCGAATCGCCGCATCACTTCGACACGAATGACGAGCGATTCTCCGATTTGTCCAACCGGCCTCTTTCAATCCAATGATACGACTTCCGTCAAACTCTGACAGTTGCTCGTAATGAGCACGAACCATGCGACGAGACATTTTTTAAGTGGTTGAAAGGTAATCTGAATCGGAATCAAACCGAAAGTTTTAACAACCTTTAAAAAACTTCTTCTTATATACATCTGCTGGATGCGCAGTTCCGATGCGCTGGAGACCAAATTATACATTCATTGGACACCAAAATTTAATCATTTTCATATCTGATCAAAATACTAATGCATACGAAATTTCACAGAAGTCGGATGGTTATTTCTTGGTTCGTCAATTTTTTTTTCTTATAGAGTGTAGTATTAATATTCCTGTTAAAATAACCAAAAGCTATATTAATGTCTCCGTTAAAATTGTCAAAATCTGAATAATTAAGTACTTTTTATGCTTAAAAGCCTTGTAGAAAATCTATGCAATGTTGTATCATATCATAGTGTAAAATGTTTAACTCCGAGCTCATTCAAAGTTTTATGATGTGCTATAGTCAGTCAGCGTAGCATGTATATTTGTAGACGGTATTCTGAGTTAAAATATTTCATATGATAGCTATTTTTACTGTCTTTTTCATGGAATTAGGAAATATTTTGTCCAGTAGATGGCGCGTTCGACATATGTTTGTGTGTGACATCACCACCAGGTATTATTCAGTCTATTACTTGAGATGTGATGATCGAGAAAATAAAGTATTCGTAATTAGAAAAAAGAATATTCTAAAACAAAAAAATTCCCGTTTTCTTAGAATCAGCCGTTTTTAAATAAACTTGAGTTGTCGGGTTAGTTAATATTCCTGTAATACATATAATTTCTTTAAGCATTGATTTAAAAGAAATTGTTTTTAAAAGTTAAAGATGGTAAATGTAACAAAAATTTACTTCTTCATTGCCCTACAGGTAAAGTATTTTGCAATCATCTTGTTTTTCATATTTTTATTTAGAAGTTCTTCCAAAAATTACCAATTTTTTTTCTTTCCATATTTGAAGAAAAGATAAAACATTTTTTTAAAAAGCAAAACTCAAGAATTTGAAGAATTTAAATGTTTTAGTGATTCCTATGTGAGAAAAAGAGCATATTATAGAATTATATTTGTTTATCTATCAATCTGTAATATAATAACTCAAAAATACTTTCAGTTAAGGAAATATCATTTAAAGCATTAAAGTTCTAATTCCAAATACTTCTACTTCATTCAAAATATTGATTTTCTTTATATTTTGAATGAAATCCAACCGTTCAATGGAAATATGTCTATTCGACTGTCCCAATATAAACTAGCAGGACCACTAAAAACGAAAAATGCTAATGGAAAAAATTGAAAAAGATTTCATTCACATATTTTGCTTCTATATTGTATATATGTATCAAATCTGTTTTGTCGTTGTCAGTACTTTCCGTCTATACGTCTGTCGATTTGATCTATTTTTAAACTTAGTCACAAACATGTAAGCCCGATAACACAAAAATGCACTGACTTCGATGTATGTAGTTTGGTATGTAATCTTATGAAGACAATTTCAGTTCTGCAAAAAAAAAATTTAATTGGCTGAGAGAAAAAAACAAAACATACATTGATTTTTCTGTTAATTTTTATTTAACAGCATCTCATCGATTAATCGTTCAAAAATCATAATTAATTAGTCTCTTTCGTTACTAATGTTTGCCAATGACATGCTATCAATAATTTGAAGTATATTGGTTACCAAATATGAGAGAAATTTTGGTACTTACATATTAGACCGTCTTCGCCAACCGTCGCCAACAATTTAGTAACTCATTGGATACGGATTTAAATTTGGCGATAAAGATCAACGGCGGCAAAGTGGCAGACGGCAGTTAAGGTTTGAAGAATTTTTTAAATAATGGCGGTTTAGTAATTCATTGGCGTTAAGATCGACGGTATAATACGTAAGTATTTAAATTTTTAAGGAGACCTTAAAGGTTATTCCTTTGAAAAACCTTCTTGTTTAGATTTAACTATCATATTTCTAACTATTTTGGGCTAAAAATGAATATGTCTTTGTTCGAAGTTGCGTTATTCCCTGTGAGATGAAGCTACGCTGTTCCGTCACAGTTTTTGTATGACAATTTCTTTGGGTTGCAGTTTTATGAGGCATTTTAAGTTTAAGGGGAAAATATCAAGGAATCATTTTGGGACAGTATACAGCGAGACAGAGCGCGTTTATCCAAACTTGAAAAAATGTTTAAGTAAATCATATGCATTTATTCAGCAAGTTCAAATCATAATGGTGCCAATTTCATAGAGGATTATATTGATAAATTCCGAAAAAAAATTGACTAATATAAAATCAGTAAAAATTTATTTTCACTATTCGGATATTTATATTTGTTGAAAAATATTCAATGAAATAAAAAAAGAAAAAGTTTGAATTTCGTAGCAAAATAAAAAGTAACTTTTTAAAATTATGACTATTTTTAAACAATTCTTTAAATTTGCTACATAAATATAAAATTGCACATCTAATACATTAATAAAATTAAAAAATGATTTTTTAAGTTTTAAATTTATGTAAGAATCTCTTTTTTATTTACAAAATCTTCCATCATATTTAATTAATTAAATTTTGAAAATATTCATCTCGAGATGGAAATTCATGCTCTCAAAATTATATTTGTACCAAGATGTTAATTCTACAAGAAAAAGTCTGGCACATAGAAAGACAACAGACACTTTTTTTTTTAATTTTTAGTCAAGAAAAGCGATAATATCTTGTCATTCTTTGTGAATTCAGCAACATTGATGAGTAACTATGCATTCTCGAAAGGGTAGGATATAATATATAGTCAATAAAGTACAATAGTTATTGTCAATAAATTACTTATTTTAGCTTTATTAGTACCTTTTATCATATGATAGATAATTATCACTTTTTTGGCTAACAGTAACAGTACTTGAATATTCATTTTTGAGCTTTACTTGATATAAAATAATATTAACCTTCACTTTAAATTCTGAATAATCCTTTTAATTCTGTTTAGAATTATTGATTTATTTACTAACCCTTAAAATTTCATGTGACATAAAAATACGTAATTAATTTACAAAACGAGATAATAGAATTTTTTTAAATATGATTGCTGGTAAAAATATCTAAAATCAAGAAATTTAAAATGAATTTTCCATATCATATACCTTTATTCATACTTTCACTTATGAATATTAAATTCCATTAAAATAAATTATAGAGATATTTGTCTCCTTTTAGAAAATCTGTGAACAACAAAAAATACATTTGTCCACACCTGAATTTCAGATCGAGTATCTTAAAGGAAAAGTGAATTTCTGTTACCAAAAGAAATATTTAGTTTCTTTGAAAAATTAGGAGCTTATATCCTTTTTTCATTACATTAATGTTTTCTTTGCATAGTGTTTCATTTGTAGAAAAATTAATTTTGATAATATGCAAAAGTCAGACAGCCTCTCTTTTCTTCAAAACTACTCCCGAAAGTAATAACGAAGAAACCATGAATATTTAAAATCTTCTTTGGAATTATTTATCTTGAAAACTATTAGCAAAATTACTTGGCAAATTACTTAGTTCAAGTATCAATAATTATCTTTATATTAAAGAATTTTTTTTCTTTTAATCCTTTAAGGTCTTCCAAGATTTTTTTGTGTGTGATTTTAAGAAATTCTAAAATGAAGAAAAGATAATTTTTTAATTAAATTTCTTAAAATCCTTTTGACATTAAAATCTCCTTTCTTTTAATATTTCAGCATTGAAAATTTTAAAAGAAGTTCTTTATTGATTTAGATAACGTTCAATTTTAATAAATGAGAATATCATCGCTATTTAGAATAATTTTCCGTTTTAAAAATCATTTGGAATATAATTTCTTTTTCAGATTAAATTTGCTTGTATCAGTAAATGATTGAAATACTGTTAGGGTTTAATTAATCTTTATTTAACTAAAGAAAATCGTGACTTTTTTCTAATAATAATAATAATAAATCTGGCTGATTTGATCACTTGTAGAAAGATGTGAAGTCAAATTCAGGAACAAATTATTTTGGTAAACTAATTTCTTGCAATACTCAAACATTGATTTTCACTATTTTTTTAAATACAAATTTCTTATTACCTTGATTAACTTAGCTGAACAGGTTTTTTATTACCAAGTATTTGATTCTGTTTTTTCCTTAAAGCCTTTTAACATGTATTGTAGAATGCGATAAATGCAATGTGCCGAATAGATTTAATTCTACTTTAATGAAGAATAATGACTCTAATTTTGTTTGTTGTTATGTCTATTATGATTTATTTTTAAATAATAAACAAAAAACATAGAGATATAAGCAAGTTAAGATTAGAGCAAAATGATTTTTAGAAATATCGTTGAAACGCAAACTTAAAATAATATTTTTAACAATGAATTTTATAATTTTTTCGATGTACGAACATTTTTATAATTTACTTTATTTCTGCCTTCTTATATTTTCATTTGATTTTTATAAAAAAAATCAGAGGTCGTTTTTGTTGTTGTTTTCAAAAGTAGAAAAAAAAATGTTACAGGAAGGTGATATGAAAAATTGTCATTGTTGTACTTTTTTCGAATTCAAATGCAGGTTAGAGTTTTTTCTTCATATTTTAAAAAGATGTATGACTTTAGGAAAAAAACTATATTTAATCTGAAATAATTCAGGATTTATAAAAGAAATTCATTGATTCCTTATGCTTTTAGAACATTTGTGTTAATTAAGATGTTGTTTTGATTTCATTCCAGATATAAATATTCAGTTCCTAAAGCAAATCGTGTCAAATCAATTCATTTTATTTCCTTTTCAATAATTCCATTTAATCCCGAAAAAAAGGATGATGCATTTTTCAGAAATTTATGTGTTTTTAAATCTTTTTCTACTTTAAATTTGAGGGATTTTTTTTTCTTTTTTATGATTTTTTTTTTCAAATTCAAAACTTCCAGTCGGCTTTTTTCAGATTAAGATATTTGTCAGCAAGCTTATTTTATTTATCAATTCAAATATTGGTTAGAAAAAACAAAAATTAAAGTATATACATTTTTAAAAAATAACATTTCCTTGTTTAACAGTGCAATTTCTTATTTGATCTGCATTTTGATTCTATTGATTTCATTTCTTAAATTCAGTGAAGATTTACAAACTGTTTCATTATAAAGCATTCACTGTTCATTAGCGACAACATGTTTTCATACTTTAAAATTATTTTTATTCAAACTCAAATTAAATTTATTTTAAATACTATTATTATACTACTCTTTTTAATGCTATAACAATACTGTTCTTTTTAATAATATTACGTATTATACTTTGAAATATTATTGCTATTATATAATATGAAATTCCTAGATTTTATTTGCTGTAGTCATTTACTTATTTTTTTAAATCAGAGCTTTTGTGAAAGCAATGGCAACACGTTATTAAAAGCTGATTTTTTTGAAAGGGTCGTGCAGATCTATTAAGATTCAATAAATAAAATTTTTATTTTTTGACTACGGATTTCTGTTGACGCCAAAAGCCTCATCCCAAAAACAACATCATGTTCTAACAGGATAAAAAAAACAATGGTGTATTAGAAAAACTACATATTTCTGTTGGTCTTTTTATCATTTGTAACAAACTCAAATTGGTCGGATTAATTGGGATTACGTCCAATCCATACAATCTATTGAATACTTAACTAAAAAAGAGGTTATTTTGAATTTTATATCTTTTTCAGTGTATTAGCATAGCTGTAATTTTTTTAAGGAATTTTCTGTATTGTAATCAAAGTGAAACCATTGGATTTCAATGTTTTAAATCTTTAAATGTATACATTTTTAATATAAAATTTGATTAATTATTAAAGGCCAAATCCTTATCCATTCTCTTTATATTTTTAATATACAAGGAAATCATAAGGAAAATTCTTTTCATTTTTAAATTGGATATTCTATTGCAGTATCATATATTAGGAAATAAATAATTCTTGTGTGATTATTGTATGCATTTTTTTTCTGCTGTCGTAGATACAAGATTCTTACCTAATTTTTCTTCAGATTTCAACTGTTTATTATTAAAAACCGCGCATTTTATTGCTTATTTCTTGTACATACTTGTTTCCTTTAATTTTCTAGCATGTTATATAAATTTTTGCAACAAAACCTTTCTGAAATATTAATTTTTTAATTAAGAGCCCTTTTATTGGTTACCATGGAGCTGAGGTATGCCTGCTCTCTGGCACAGAGTAAGGACTGGATGTCTCGGACAAGTTGATGAGGGGAATGGGGATCTTGTATTGCCAGCAAACTTGAAAGACTGTCTGTCCAGATTTTCATCTTCTCATTCTCTTCACTGGCTCGTAAAACAGCCGTTTTGAGGCCAAGCAATTCGGCTTGAAACTCAGTATGAAATTCTTCCAATTTTCCTTTCCATTCAAGGACTTTCGTGCCGTTTTCAAATGCGCAATATGAGCAACCTGTTCCTAGCTCTGTTTTGGACCCATCTGTGTAGAATGTTAGATTGTTCACCTCTTTAAAGGGTTCTAATGTTGAGACTTGATTTTCTACCTCAAACAAAGAAGGGTGGATGGTGATATTTTTG
>JAOUZG010011055.1:1936915-2001915 GCA_026289955.1 Argiope argentata | reverse complement strand
AAAAAGTAACTAAAATAAAAATTTTATTAGTTGATCTAAGTAGGAATTGACTTTTAAATTTTTTATATTACTTGTTTCTCATTCAATCAAGGCAAATAATCCAATTAGCATGTTGTGATCCTACTTTTACGAAATGATGTCTCGGTTTAAGATGTATGCTTGTGCGTCACCAGCACGAGTTCACAGCTTAACTGCGTCCTCATCTCAATAAAAACAGAATCAGCACAAGCACAAAACATTGAGCAATTTATCCATTCGATGTTCAACATTCTGAATGCTGTTCAGTATAATAAAGGAATGGTGGCAATAGTATTCGCCATTTTGTACAAATAAGGCACATAGAACGATAATTTCTAACTGAAACAAGTTTTCTCATTGTACTTCAAATGTCTTCATTCCTAGAATTTTTTGACAAAAAAGCAACTACCATTTGTAATCAGAGATTTTTTTTTTCTTCGAACATTGTAGCTGTACATCAGAAATCATTCAAACATCGTGTCTTTTACTTAATTCAAAAAACAATCAATGGATTAATTTTGGACTATGATTAATGCTCGATTCCAGTTTTATTATTCTTTCTTACCCTTTTCTCATTAAATTTCAATCTGTAACTTGGGCACTTAAAACTTTCCCGAATCGAAAGTGTCCTAATGAAGAAAAAGAAATGTCGTTTGCGGAATCTCCATTACAAAAGAAAGAAAAAGAGGTTGGTCTTTCTTTGTGTTTTAATTAATTATTGGATTTAGGGAAATATCACTGTGTTTCCAATGTTATGAGAAAAATCAAAGACTTTTTTAAATGATTTATTTTGTTTTTAATGCTCTCGCCCTTAAAAGAGTTTATGTATTCATATATGTTTAGAAATGTTTTAAACTGTAATAGCAAGAAGTTTAGTGTTTTAATCTAAAGTTTTATTGTCATTAATATATATTTAGAGTAAATACAAAAACTTTATTTGATTTCAGAATAAATCAAAAATTGATCGTAGAGTTCTTTTATATTCGATTGGATATAAAAAGCGGTTCGTAAGCTGTAACAGTGGATCAAAATTTAATTTTAAAGCAATTTAATTTTAAAAGAAAAAAGAAATGAATTTTTTTGATACCATGAAATTTTATTGGATCGTTCTGTTTAAAGATTTTCAGCTTCTTCCACTGATTTTGACATACATAAACCAAATTTAATGATTTGTTGCAACTGTTGAAAAAAGTTTAAATTCTATCAAAAAATAAATTTATGATTATGAATATGTTGTTGTGTTTATAATAGTAAATATTGAAAAAATAGTATCACTTACAGTGAACTAAAATTAATGTAACTAAGGACTGTATCCAGATACAATTTATGGCAAAAAAATCGAAGCACCAAGAAGCAATCATCCGATTGCTTTTAAATTTTGTATATATTAGTGTTTTGACAAGATATGCAAATGATTAAATTTTGGTGCCCAATGAATGAATAGTTTGATCTCCAGCGCATCAGGACTGCGCATCCAGCAGATGTATATAAGGAGCAGTTCTTCAATGGTTGTTAAAACTTTCGGTTTGATTGCGATTCAGATTACCTTTCAACCACTTAAAAAATGCCCCGCCGCACGGTTCTTCCTCATTACGAGCAGCTGTCAGAGTTTGACAGAGGTCGTATCATTGGATTGAAAGAGGCCGGTTGGAAAAATCGGAGAATTGCTCGTCATTTGAGTCGAAGTGATTCGGCGATTCGAAGATGCTGACAAGGGCTGGTGGAAAATGGCAGAGTTCAGAGTAGGGGTGGCAGTGGTAGACCTAGGGCCACAACAGATCGTGAGGACAGAGTGATTGTCCGATCAGCTGTGACAGTGCATTCTGCCTCTCTATCAAACATCAGACGTTCAACCCAAACACCATGACCACTCGCAGACGGTTAATACAGCAAAATCTACGCTCGCGCTGACCGTTACGCTACCTACCAATCATGCCTGCACATTGCCGAGTAAGATTATAGTGGATCATGGCTCGATCATGTTGGAATGATGCCGACTGGGGGCTTATACTCTTTAGCGACGAATCCCATTTTCAACTACGTCCTGACGATCATCGAAGACGTGTTTGGAGACACAGACACGTCTGTGTCTCCAAACCTCCTCTGGTGCAGAGGAGGTATCCTGCTTTCACTATTGCACGCCTCACCACCCCTCAACAACGCCTTATGGTCTGTGGTGCCATTTCCTTTGATATTTGGACCCCCTTGGTCGTAATTGAGGTTCAGTTACTGCAAAGGGTACGTCGACGACATCCTAAGACCTGTTTTGCTACCGTTCTTTTTACAGTGCCCTCGGCTGGGTTTTCAGCAGGACAGTGTCACACCACATACAGCACGTGTTGCTATGAACTGTCTACAAGCTTGTCAAACACTTCCTTGGCCTTCCAGATCACCAGATCTCTCTCCCATTGAGCATGTCTCGGATAAGATGGGGAAATGATTGCATCTGCCACGGAATTTTGATTACCACGTTCGACAATTGGAGCAAATTTGGCCAGAAACACCGCAAGAGATCATCCGGAAGCTTTATCGGTCTTTGCCACGCCGTGTGGCTGCTTGTATCCAGGGTAGAGGCGGATCAACACCTTATTGAATTTATTACTGTATAAATGAACTGAAATAAATTATTCAATTCTTCTGAGATTTTAATCATTTACTATTCTGTACTTTGTCTTTCTATCCGCTAATTTTCATCTTAATCGGACAACTCCTTCTTGGTGCGTCGATTATTTTGTTATAGAGTGTAGATTCATGTGGCAAAAAATTTCCTTGGCATTGGCGCATGCCATTAAATATTTCAATAAATTGCTATGAATCTCTTCAAGAATAAGGTATTGAGCTTTCTAAAAGAATATGGGATCTTGACTTCTAATAGAGATATCTTCAAACTCCTTGTATATTATAGAATTTTTATTTTTGTCACCAAAATCGCCAAATCGTTATCGTGTCTGAGATGTCATTGGCCTGAAATCCATTATAGCATCCGTAAAAAACATCTCCCACATTATGAGACTAACTGCGAATAGAAGCAACAATACAAATTCATAATATGACGAAATACAACTGCGAATGCATACAGTTACAAGCGTGCGAACGCCCACGGAAGAAGAGAGCGATTGGCGACGTTTGACGAAGAGCTTGGCGCCAGCCGGGTTGGTTTGGCGAAAGGAATAGACTGGTAGCCGCTGAATCACTCACGGTGTTTTCCAAAGCTTCTCGTACTCGCTCGGCTATACAAGGGACGGGTTGCCGCAGTCCGGCAGTTCCTCTCGAAAAAGTAGCGACTCATTGGACGAGCGGATTACTTTTCTCGCTTGTTATTAGTGAGCTGTGTTTACGTTCGCAGTTAACGTTGTATAACTGAGCTCGCTGTGATTTACTGTTTGCTGTGCTATACGATATCAGTTTGACTTTCTGTTTTTATTACGCGTAAGGCTTGCATTTACGCTGTTAGTGACTGTTAACTGCTGGATTGTGTTTATCTGAAGTTTTCCTTTATCAAGTCATCTTGTATATACCTGTAAATAGCTGTAAATAAATTTGTTTGTGCTGTCCTCAAGTAAAGTCCATTCAATCCGAACCTGCTACGCTAAGTACTTAACAATACAATATAATTTAAGCTGTGCCAAAAATAGAGTATAAATAGAGTTATTATTCAAATTTACACAGTATATAAATAGATAGTATACAGTATATAATATGTTCATAATATATAAATAGATATAACACATTACTTAATAATATGTTCAAATTTACACATAGTATATAAATATAGTATTGTTCAAATTTACATGCGTATAAATGGAGATATTTTTCAAATTTACACAGAATTATTATCTCGTAAAATAAAGTAATTCGTTTCCAAAAATGGGTCAAAAAATTCTATTAACTTTAAAACTCCAAATATACTGTATATTCGAATTGCAGTAAAAATAAAACCACATTATTTTTTTTAATTTGGATTAAGAAAACCAAATAATAAATTTAAACAGACTAGTAGACACGGCTAGATATTTTGATTAAATGGTACCAGCATATCAAAATATTTCCGTGAAGTACAGAATTACACGGGCTGTTCAATCCAGTTCATTGGTCCGTTCTAATGTATCCAGAACGGAAATCCATCCCCTTCGCTGTTATTCAACAAAACTGAAACTATTCACCCCTTCTCTATCTGGATAATGAACACTTGATCAGTCAAACTGTTCTGGATCAACATTCGATTAAAACGCCTCAGTTCCACAATGTAAATAAATACTAAGGCATTGTGGGTTCGGACAGCTGGACGCTTTATGCATTGTAGTCTCTTGATCCCATCTGTGGGAATGAATCGTTGCTTCCAGAAATGACTCTAGACACCATTGAGGGATTAGACTTTGAAATGCATTTCGAGGAAATGCACTTGATACAATGAACTGCTCATTGTAAAATGGTAAACGTTTTATTTAATATTTTTTAGCGAATGTTTCAAATTTCACTAATAAAACCATACGAAATGGTCTCTCCAAAACATTCTTGCATTCTCTATAATAAGGTTGTTATTCCAGAGAACGAAGGATTTAAAAGTTGCGAAATATTAACCTTTGGCGTGAATATAAAATTTTTACTGAATCTATCGTGTCGTTCTTGGCGAATTATTTGGCGATAAATCCCTTGCGTTCATTAATATTATCGGAAAATCGAATTTATATTTCATATTTGTTGTTTGTGGGTAATCAGTTAAACAGAACCTGATCTGTCTTTTTTATCATTTACGAAACATAAAGCAGCTACGGCTGAAGACGTCACAAAAACATGCACAACAAGAAAAATATATTCACATCTTTAAACTTTAAAAAAAAAATACTCAAAGTATAAAAGTTGTTGCCAACTTAAGTTTTTAAATTTTTTCGCTGGCTCTGCATTATTGATGTCAGAACCAGATTTAAAGTTTTAAATCGGCTCAACAACACTTTTTTTTTCATTATCGACCGGAGCAAACATTTGATACAAATTACATTAGCAGTAAAAATTCGCCTGCCAAAATTTGATATATATTAAGGTGTTGTAGCTTTGAATTATCCTTATTACATATTTCTGCTTACAAACACACAGACGGCCAGTCCCTTGTTGGATTTCACTCAACATTTGATAACTACTAGATAATAGGTGTTAATTCCGTGTATCAAAATTTATCTATCTAACTCTCTTCGTTTTGTAATATCGTGTTAGCTTATTTTCGAACAAGCGGACAGACATATTTCTTCTCAGTGAATTTTGCTCAAAATTTGATAGAAATCGGTAAATGTGGAATAAATTCTTTATACCGTCTAAATCCTTTCACGTCTAAATCAAAGCGTTTATGAATTATTCTTGTTATAGACAGAGGTACATTTTCAAAAAAAAAATTTTGTTTTTCGAGCTCAGGAATGCTCAAAACATGGAAATAAAAGTACCTTAATAGTACCTTGCACTTGAAGTTACAAAATCCCATTCCAAATTTGATATATTTAAGACATTGCGTTTTTGAATTATCCCATTTATAAGTTACTGAAAGTATAGATGGACAGACAGTTAAACCATACAATTTGGGAAGCTCTACACTATAGAGGCTTGTTCCACGTGCCGAATTTTATCTATTAATCTTTCTTCGTTTTGAAGTTATCGTGTTTACATATTCGGGCAAGGCCGGTATAGATTGCTTGGTAGAGCGTTGGACTCGTATTCCTTAGGTCTCGAGTTCGAACCTTACCCGCCAAAGATTCCCCCAGTGCGTGACGGCTGGCGCTCGTTAAATCTGTCGTTGTCGCAAAGTCCTCCATATCGAGAGTAATACCACTGGGAGTACTGGGTCTGAGGGGATCGTTCTCTATTCCAGGTCTAGGAGAGCGCCATCTATAGGGAAAAAGAAAGGAGGGCTAAAATTTTGCTCTTCAAACATCAAAGTGTTGGCACTTATTTTCCGCATCTGGAATCCATTATTCAGGCTAAAGTTATCTGTGAACATCCAATGAACAGTACTCAATAGCCGTTTCCTTTTTTTTTTGGAAAAGTCTGCAAGGAATTCGCCATTCTCCTGAGTGACGCTAGGCTTACCTTCAACAGTAGACGCCATTCCCTTCAAGTACCGACGACACACTCTCCGACGCCTTCCCGTCCCCCCAGCCCCTCGAAGCGAAGTAAACAAGCCAATGACCTTGGACCCCACTCGACCCCCATTGCAGTGAGTGTAAAGCTACCCGTCGGCAAGCAAAACCTCCTGAGTAAAAGTTGCCCATACCTGCTATATCGCAAAGGGAAACAGCCGAATCGTCAAAGGATTTTACTTGATTGCAATGTCACGTGAATTCCAACCAGCTCTGGTATGATCGATTTTTTTTTTTTTTTTGCTCTGTTTTGAAATAACATCAATATCAGGAACATTACTGCTGGAACTTTTGAATAGTAAGATCACGCACTAAATGCTACATTTCTGCTCCCTATTTTAAAGTTTAGTTTTCTAAGAGTTGACACTTCTATTCCCTACTAATGGAAAGGAAATCTTCATGTTTTGTAAAAATTTCGTTTGTATTTAATAGTAAAAGTGAAAATCTGTAAAATTTATATCATTTATACAACATTCTTATTAGTTCTAATAATGCATAACAACAAATTGTATTTACATACTTATAGTTGTATCCTTCTAATAGGATCCAGGCGGTTCTTATCCTGAATGGAAACATCTTTCTTTCTTTTTTTAATTTTTTAATTGATATATGTGACCGAATAGTTATCATATCTCAGTTGTTTGGTAAAAAAGGGTATAATATACGAGTCTTTATCGAGAAATCTATCGTTATCATTCTCAGTTATTTAACTCTGTAGATATAAAGTTAAAATCAAATATTTTCTCCATAGTAGTAGTGTTTCTTTCTTATATATTTTGTTTTAACTACAGCAAAATTTTTATATTCTCTTAAATTAACCTTGCATTTCCTTGTCCAATGATTAATTTCTTTGCTCATCTTTCTGATGATATCCTGTATTTTTTCTAAAGAATAACTTTTAAGAAATTTCTCATGTCTTCAAATTATTAGTCGATGAATCAAAAAGACTTTCTAGCTATGGATGCCAATCACCTATCTAAGGATGAAATTATATCTGAATTGTACAAAATTATAGACAGTAAACTTAAGTTTAAATACCGACTCGCCGATGATCAAAGATTAATCGCCAAAAAGTTGCTTCAGGCTTTCCCTTCTGCAATTGCTTTAAAATCTCCCAAGCCTTCCACAACTTCAACTACTTGTCAGCATCAGCAAGATACAGTTACTCAAAGGACATATGCAGACGCTCTTAAAGGGGAAAATAAGTCTAAACACACTATTTTGCTTTACCCGGCTTCTAAGGAAACAACAAAAGGAAGTAAAGAAAGTCCTAATGCTGAATCAGTAGAAAAGCTTTTAAGCACCAAACTCAAGCCCACTAATGAAAGAATCAAAATAAAATCGTTTCGGAAAATTCGTAACAAAGGAATAGCAATAGACTGTGAGAATGAAGATGATATCGAAAAACTCGTCAACAAAATCCAGAGCACCGAAGAATTAAAGTAAAACATAGTTCACAAAGTACCAAAGAAGAAACTTCCTAAATGCATTATCTATAATATACCAAAAGATATAACCGAACAAGAAGTTACAAATGCTATTGAACTGGCCACTGAATGCGAAAAAAATTTAATAGAATTCCCATTTAAACTGAAAGGGCGTGACGAGGGACACCAACATTGGGTTGTTCAGCTCCCAACGTCTGCATTTTTCTCTCTCGAAGCAACTGGGAAACTGATAATGAATTGGAACATCTACAGAATAAAAGAATTTTACAGTGTCCGTCGTTGTTTTTCCTCCCAAAATTTTGGGCACATCCAAAATGAGTGTAAAGCAAAGAAGAAATACTGCGCAATTTGTACAGAGAATCATGACACCCGAACCTGTACGGCCAAGCATCCAGTCTGCATAAATTGTGATGAATCTAATCATAAGAATGGCACTGACTTTGACATCCGACACTCCGCCGCTGCTCATTTCTGCCCTTGCTATATAAGAGAGATACATTCATATCAAAAAACAGTGAGTTACTAAGCTATCATTTATTTTAGTAATTACTCTTGATTTACTCAATTCGCATAAGAACCTTTTCTTCGATCAGTCTCATTTTTGGCCTCTCCTTCAAAATGTATCAGATTCTCTAAAAATAATTCAGATCAATCTCGCCAAATCTAAAGTAGCAACAACCTCTCTAGTTCAAATAGCTCAGACGACCACTCCAAACATCTTCCTAGTTCAAGAACCTTATGTGAGAAACGGGAGTATAGAAGGTCTTCCCCGCCAGTGGACAAGCTGGTTGTCCGGAAATGGAAAGGCGGGTATTATCTTTTTACCTTCTTGCAGTTCTCCAATTTTCCTTGCTTCAGATGAGAACACAGTTACAGTCAAAATTCCTAATAGAGATAAGCCTGTAACTCTAATTTCTACATATTCTTCCCCAGCCGCGAATATTGAAGAAACCATCAAAGAACTTGACGACGCCCTCTCCAAATTACAGAATGAAAACCTAATCATAGGTGCTGACATGAATGCACATAGTATCCGATGGGGTTACCGTGCAAATAATAATAGAGGTTATCAAATGGAAAATTTCTTAGCTGAAAAAAACCTCCAACTTTTAAATTCTCCAGACGCAGAACCCACTTTCCAACGCCAAAATGCTGAAGGCTGGCCTGATCTAACTATGGCTTCAAACCCTATCCTGGCTAATTTATGCGACTGGGAGGTTATGGAAAATGAGTCTCTCAGCGATCACAAATTTATTAAAATTATTATCAAATCTGAAATTTCTAAACTATCTTATCTAAGATTCAAAACAAAATTTGGAGGACACAAAAAGTTTTGCATTCATTTCGAAGGAAAACTTTCCAGTTTCATAGAAATCATACAAAAATCTTCAACAGCTGAAAATCTCGACCTCGCTACAGAAAAACTTCAATTGGAAATATTGGATTCATGTCTACACTCATACAAAACTAGGAAAATTTCCACAATTCCAAATATTTCTTGGTGGAATAAAAATCTGGAAATAAAGAAAAAAGAATTAAATGCACTGAGACGACGCATGAAGAAGAGCACAGGAGATTTGAGAGAATACTACCAGAAAATTTATTCAAAGAAAAGAGCAATCTACAAAAAGGAAATCCTTCATGCGAAGCGAAGCGCTTGGAGAAAATTTTGCTCAAAAGCAAGTTCACCTTTTGGAGCTCCTTTTAATTCAACAAAGGTAGCAAAGCCACCCTCAGTAATTTTCAACTTGTTGGAAAACTCGTTCACAGGAAATGCTAGGGACTTTGCAAATAAAATCCTTCAACAGCTATATCCTGAGGTGGCGGAAGAAGAAACAAAAGTTCACTTCACTCCTTGTAATTCTGAAGAAGCCTTTACCAAAACAGAAATTGAAAATATTATTAAGAAGCTCCCTAAAAACAAGGCCCCCGGTTACGATGGTATTGATTCTATAATTATATCGATTATCCACAGTAACTTTCCAGAATTATTAACCATGTTCATGAACAAATGCCTTGAGTTAAAAAAATTCCCAACTTCTTTTAAAACCGGATTAATTGTTCTTTTTCATAAAAAAGGGAAAGAGAAAAATAGATTAAAGTCTTATAGGCCCATTTCTCTCCTTCCAACCTTAGGAAAACTATTGGAAAAATTACTTCTCCAAAGAGTTAATTTTACTCTTCATAAGCAGCAAATATTACACCCACACCAATTTGGTTTCACAGAAGGCAAATCAATAAATCATGCTCTTCGAAAATTGCTGGATGTTATCAAAGAAGCCAAGGCAAGAGAACATTTTGTTATAGTCATCTCATTAGATATCAAAGGTGCTTTTGACAACTTAAAATATGAAATTATAAGAAAAAGTCTCAGTAAACTTTATAAGAAAACAAATATCTCAGAAACCTTAATAAACATCCTTTCCAATCGCAAAGTGGCAATTCAAACAAGTGACGGTCCAGCAATTTGGAAGCAAACACAAGGCTGCCCTCAAGGATCTTGTACATCTCCTCTTTTTTGGAACATAGTTGCAGATGAAATTTTAAAAACAGATTGGCCAAGAGAAATTCATTTGCAAGCATATGCAGACGACTTTGCATTTGTCATCAGCGAGAGAACTCGACGCGAATTAGAAAAATACACAAACTCAGCTCTTAAAACTTTTAAAATATGGACCGATAAAAATCAATTTGAAATAGCAATAGAAAAATCACAATATTTACTTATAGGAAAATTGTCCAGAGGGCCAACTGTTCGATGGAATACCCAACCTCTAAGAAGAACATCATCTTTAAAATATCTGGGAGTAGTAATAGACGAAAAACTAAATTGGATCACTCATATTCAAGAACAAGGCTCTAAGGCTATCAGCCAATATCAACAACTTTGCTGCATAGCTGGTCCTCGCTGGGGATTACAGCAACAATTCAGAAGAATCCTGTATCAAACAGTCACCGAGAGGATGCTTCTTCATGGTGTAAATGCGTGGTCTCTTTCCTTATCTCCCAGGTTGGAGAGAAAATTAGCAACTATTCAGAGGATCTTCCTGCTATATATCACTGGATCATATCGTTGTTGTTGTTGTTGTTTCTAATGGCACTTGCCTATGGACAAGCTCGCTGCTGGACCCAGCAGCAGATTTAAGCCGAGTGAAGCGTCTCTTGTTTCAAGTAGCGCCAACTAGGGCCAATAGTACGACTTTTGCTACACACTCATCTCATTCGCTTGCACAACCCCTTTTTACAGGGGGGCACATTCACACATCTCACAGATAGTACACAGAATAACAACCATGCTCGAACCCGGGACCTCCTGAACACGAGGCAGACGCGCTACCCCTGTGCCAGCAAGCCGGCGGATCATATCGTACAACACCCACAGCTGCTCTGCAAGTCATCACAGGCATCATGCCACTTCACCTGAAGGCTCAACAAGAAGACCTTTACATCAACATTACTTGCTTGAAGAAAGAAACAGAATTTGAAGCTGTAACATATGATCCGGGAGAATATGAAGAAAAAGTCAAAAATATCACCATCCACCCTTCTTTGTTTGAGGTAGAAAATCAAGTCTCAACATTAGAACCCTTTAAAGAGGTGAACAATCTAACATTCTACACAGATGGGTCCAAAACAGAGCTAGGAACAGGTTGCTCATATTGCGCATTTGAAAACGGCACGAAAGTCCTTGAATGGAAAGGAAAATTGGAAGAATTTCATACTGAGTTTCAAGCCGAATTGCTTGGCCTCAAAACGGCTGTTTTACGAGCCAGTGAAGAGAATGAGAAGATTAAAATCTGGACAGACAGTCTTTCAAGTTTGCTGGCAATACAAGATCCCCATTCCCCTCATCAACTTGTCCGAGACATCCAGTCCTTACTCGTCCAAAACCCAAATATTCTCTTAAGATGGATCAAATCCCATGTTGGTCATAGGGTTAATGAAGAAGCTGATATCCTAGCGAAATCAGCAATCACTGATGGTGTATTGATGGAAGCTCCGAAACCCCGGTGTCATCTTAGACATCAACTTCAAAAAAAATTTTATAAGAAAATGGCAAATTCTTTGGGATAGCGGAAACACGGGGCGTTCTGTATATAAAATTATAAAAACAGTAAAACTGCAACCACTCTCTTGGACTCGTGAAGAAATTTTATTTGTAACAGGACATGGTCCATTCCCTTCTTTTCTTCACCGGTTCCATTTATCAGAAAACAACTATTGCACTTGTGGGGAAGTCGGTGATCCCATCCACTTTGCAACATCCTGTCCTTTTACGGTTTCATGGCACCTTCGAAAACCCTCAACTTCGCTAGAAAGTCTTTGGTTTAAAAGAGTTCTTAATAATTCATTATCCTAAAAAAGAATCATAAACATGATTAGATTTCTAATTGATCATGGAGAACTGTTACGGCTCGATTAAGCTCATCAGTTATTAAGTATCATTTAATATCACGCATTTTTATATTAAATCCTTTTAACCCTTCAAGTTACTAATTTTTTTTAATAATCTCATATTTTCATCCATACTGTACATTATGATATCATTCATCCATTTTATTGTACTCCAGACCTTCTTCAATCTAATTTTATCACTTATTGTTATGTTATATGTCTGTGTATTTTGTCTCTTGTATGTTTCTTTCCAATAATGTAACAACAATTGTGTAACGGTTTTTTTTTTGGTTTTTAATAAAGTCCACCTACATCTATACCAAACCGGAAAGGGGCCATTTGAGCCCTAGAAACGGAGGTGTGGTGTGGTGTTAAGTGTTATTCCAGGTCTAAATTACAATCTGAGATGAATGAATGAATTTGCATGAATGAAGTTCACCCCTTAAAAAGGGTTGTGACGTGTGTGTAGCTAAGTCATACTCTTGCCGTAGATGGCGCTAGTTGTAAAGCAAGAGACGCGTATCTTCGGCTTAAAATCTGTTGATGAATCAGCGGGACTTGTCCATGGCAATTGCCATAAGTAACAACAACAACATATTCAAGCAGACTGATAAATGGGCATCCTCCGAACAGATTTTACTTAAAATTTGGTAGAAATCTGTTAATTTGGTTTTAAGGATGTATACCAAATTTCATCCTTTTTTAGTTGAAAGTATCTTCTAATTATCTTTAGTCACAAATAAATAGACAGATATTATGTTCTTCAAATTAAGGAAGATCTGAAACGTAGAGATTCATCAAAATCTCAAGCTCAATTTCTTTTAATAATTGCGATACTTCCTCTCTATTACGTGTAAAATAAAATAAAATAAAGATTAAAATGAAATCTGCTTTGCATATTTCAATGTATCATGTCAGAACATTATTTCTTGAGTGGCCAAGCACCACGTGCTCGTGCGAGTTAGATTATATTTTTTATTCATTTTAATTGTTTCATTGAATGAGTCACTTTAGTATTGCAAACGATCCAAAAACTTTGTCTCGCATTTACTGTTTTTAAAAAATATCGCATTTCCTATTTATTTCATTTCATATAATCGCGTACTCAAAATGTCATTTTTCTACGTTTTATTTGAGGTAGTCATTAACTTATTTTTTTAATCAGAGCTTTTGCAAATGCAATGGCAGAACGCTATTAAAAAAAGATCTTTTTGAAAGGCTCGTGAAGATTATAAAATTTCAATTTTTCACCTACGGATTTTTGTTGACGCTCATTCCCAAAATAACATCATGCTCTGACAGGATAAAAACACAGAAATCAGTTCAATTATTTGGTACAACCTTGGTTAACAAACCTTAATTCACAGATACTTGAATATTCGTAGTTTTATGGTGCTTCTAAATACTAAACTTCGCGTAAAATCCTTAAATCTAGGCGATCTTCTTAACAACCCCTGGAATACAATCCAGTCTTTTTGAGAGCATCTGAATGATGGACTAAGAATATTTTCTATGCCAAATTCTTTTCCATCCTCTTTTGCATGACTGATTTAAATGAAATTGCACGATCAGTGCGTGACATTTCTCTCCCGTTCTGGAACATTATTAGATGTCCCTTGTTTTCAGTGGCTTGATCGTTATCAGTATTGAACTCATCGCGTGAAATTTATGCTTTCGAATTATCGAAAGCTATCTGTTTTGTGCGTGTAAAAGTGCAAACTAATCTAATTTTATTCTGTACTAGCCGCCTTTGGCGACCAGTCGGTTGGCCAGTATTAATGCTCGCTAAAATTTTCAATTAATATTTTATGTAGCTGTGTCTCATAACAGGTTTTTCATCAAAATATTTTTAAACCAAATAAATTTTGATAATCATATAATTCATTTATAGTATTATTATCTTCGGATTTTCTGTTCATTGTACTACTTATCTTTCTCTTTCTATCCGAACAATGATTGTCCCGGAATTGATATTTTCCTTACATGGTGGAGGGAAAGGTCTAAAATTCTACGTTTTTATAGAATAAGGAGATTCAAATTTTCATAAATGTAAACACACTAAACAAATAAAGACACAGCTGGTTTTCAAGAGATGCGAAAGTTTAAAAACAGCTTGGAAAATGCCGCTCACAGAGGAAATAATGGTGACACACACACACCCTTTTTTTCATTCTTTTTTTTCTTCCCTGTCCAGACTTTATTTTGAGCAGACATAGATTAAATATCCATACAGACTAATAATAAAAGCAGCTATTTTCTTTCTTTTTTAAACATCCCGTAATCTATGAATGAAAACCAACTGACTTCGCGTATTTCTTTTCTAAACAAATCATAATTTATTACTTCCTGCTATCTTACTCAGTTGGTGTGGGGGAAGGAAATGAAGATTTTTGGCGGGAAAGTACGAAAAGTGTCGTTTTAACTATTTTCCACGCAGTTTTTTCATTTTTTCTCTCCATAAGAACCATCCTCGTGTCTTAACGAAAATATTAAAATAAAAATTAGCCGAATCGGTCCAGCCGTTCTCCAGTTTTGCGCTTAGCAACGCATTTCGAATTGCATTTTTATTAATATAGATATTTGCCTCAATAATAACGAAACATTTGATCTGATATCTCCTTCGTACAGGAGTTTCAATAACGATACTTTTGTGCTTGTGTTTTTAAGAAAATAAGAAAATAAAAATCTTCAGTACTGAGCACGTCTGCTTAGAAGAGTACCATTCTGGAAAAGATATATCTCAAAGGATGATGGATTGCTCACATACGAAAAATGCCTTTTACCTTTTTAATAGTTTTCCATTTTTATTTTCTTGTATACGTAGTATAAAGTATGGAAATCGTCAAAAAATTCGAACATAAGATTTTGACTAATCACCACGGTTTAGACCTCTCCGAGTTCAAAAAACGCATTTTTGGAAAATTTCCGGGATTTGTTTGTGATAAAGATAACTCTTAAACATTTAAAACTAGAAGTTTGAAATTTGGTATACAATCTTTACATCAAATTTGAAGATTCATATCAAATGTTAAGTAAAATCGGTACAATGGAAGTTCGTCAATTTGAACAATTCAAAATGTAATGATTCGTCTAAATCTTTGGGGTAGAAGGATTTTGCAAATATTTTGCCTTTATCAAGTATACAGAATGTTTCAAAAGATTACGAACTCACGGCGAAGATATTTAAAAGGAAGATTTAATCAAAGTTAAAACTTTGTACGGTAATTGCATTAACAAGCAAAACGAGTAAGTATATGTTAACGCAACTTTATTTTAAAAAATTCTGACTAAAATCAGTTGCTACCTGGATCCTTTTACTAACCATTGATGTTACGCCCTCAATACTTTGTCGCTTATTATATAATAAATGGGTGCTTAAGTATTAGACCGTCTTCGCCAATGGTCGCCAACGGTTTAGTAACATATTGGCGACGGATTTAAATTTGGCGATAAAATTCAACGGATTGCACCATTTCTGGATTGACATAATTGGCGATTTAGCGACTCATTGATGACGAATTCAAATTTGGTGATAAAGTTGGACGGTATAATACGTAAGTACCAATAAATGTATTTCTATCTGTGACCATATGCTATTGATGAACAATAAATACCAAAAAGTCTATTAGAGCGCAGTCCTTGGTGTTTCTTAAATTAACTGTAGTAAGTAGTTAGGTACCCAAAAGTCAAATTTCTGTTTTAAACACTTTCTTTCCAACCGATAGAAACCAAAATGCAAAATAGAACTAAAATGTAGTCTTAAAATTTTAAACTAAATTTCATATACTTAAATGATTGCATTCTTTTTATTATTGTTTATATGGTTGCAAACCGATTGCAGATGGACAAAACTCTTCATGAATTTACTTCCAAATTTGATTAAAGATTTTAAACGTGAGTACAAAATTTTATCCATCTAGATATCTTCGTTTTGTGGTTATCATACTTACATGTATTCGACCAGCAAAAGATATGGACTTCATTTGAATGGATTTTATTGGATTTGCAGGTAATCGGTAACTTGATGTAAAAACTAAATTCTAAATTTCGTAAGTTCCAGTTCACATCTTTTAATATTATTATTATTATTATTATCATGTCAGAATATGGTGTTATTTTGGGTTTCTGGCGTCAACAAAAATCTATAGGCGAAAATTTAAAAAGCTCATAGGCGAACAATTGAAATTCTATTATCTGCACGATCATCTCAAAAAATCAGCTCTTAATAGCGCGTTGCCATCAAATTTACAAAAGTTTTGATTTAAAAAAATAAGTTAATGACTACAGCAAATAAAACCTAAAAAAGTGTCATTTTCAGCACGTGATTATATGAAATGAAATAAATAGGAAATGGGGTATTTTTTTAAACAATTAATGCGAGACAAAGCATTCCGGATCGTTTGCAATACTAAAGTGACTCAATCAATGAAACGATTAAAAGTATTAAAAATATAATCTAACTTGTACGATCACGTGGTGCTTGGCCGTTCAAGAAATGATGTTCTGATATGATACACTGAAATATGCATAGCAGATTTCATTTTAATCGTTTATTATTATTTTCTTTATTTATTTATTTTCAAAGATATATTTCCAAAAATTCGCGATTCAGAGCAATCTAAAACCAGACGATTCATTAAAATATGGAGTTCAATTTTTTTACCATTGCAATACTTTCACTTTGTATATTTGCTACAGTAGAAAATAGAAAATATTAAAATAGAAATGTTAAATATTGATTATAATATCAAGCACTAACTAAAGGGACCTCCCCAAAACTTTCTCGCATACATTCTAATATGGGTGTTGACCCAAAGAACATTCACGGACGCATTTCTTTGGTATATGATAGTTATGAAACATTAACTTTTGGCATGAACTATTACTAATTCTATCGTATCATTCTCGGTGAATTATTTGGCAATAAATGCCTAACATAGAGTTATGAATTTTGTATAAATTAGATGTAAATAATGTAAATATTTCCAAATTGTTGTGTAAATATTGTAAATATTTGTATATAGTTGAATTGTATAAAATTATTTGTAATAGAATCCCGAGTCATCGAGAAAAAAACGTTCAAAGGGAATTTACAACAGAAGATCGCCATATTTGGCGACCAATTTGGCGATACAGCTGCGTTGGCTATATAATGAGGTCGCTAACGGTTTTTACTACACGCTAAAATGTGTAGTAGAAGCTAAGAAATAAAGATTTGTTCTTATGGAATAGTGGAGAAATTTCTAGACTTACCTATAACAAACGTGCACTTTCAAGGTTTACCCCACCGACTTTAGTGGAACGCTATTTAAGACTCGCCTTAAAATCGGGTAGTTCAGTTGAGTTCGGAGAACTAGTTACGTGGTTAGCTGAGCTGGAGAAGCCGTCTTTTCTCTTGTTACCTTGGGAATCTATAGCTTCGCCTTTGTATGAAATTAATGGATTAAGTAGAGATAATTCACTGTGAATTTTGTAGCTTGAGTTGCGAATATTTAATACGCGTTTTTTATAGACAATAAAGTCTGCATCTTCTTATCACTCTAGGGTGAGAATTAATATTATATTCGTAACAATTACAGTTCATGGTATCCGAAAATAAGTGTGTTTTAGTAACATTTTTCTCAAATTATTGAAAAAAATTGACATATAACTATACTTGTAAACACAAATTCAATGATCGTTCGTTTACATGTTTCTGAAAGTACAGATAGATAGACAGACAGTCAAGTAGTAATTGGATTTGGCTCAAAATTTTACAGCTATCTAGGCTATTGATTTTAATTCCGTGTATCACGTTTCATCCATACAGCGTTCTTCATTTTGTAGTTATCATGTTAAATTATATTTGGAAGATAGATATGCAGACTTATATGAATAGTTTGTTGAACTTTTTATAAAATTCTGAACATGAGGTTCAAGCTTGAATGCCAAATTTCAATAATCTAGCTCAAAGCGTTCTTGTAATATCTTTGTAAAATAAAGACGTATAGACAGATAGGCATTTTCCAAAGATGTGTTTTTCGAACTCAAGTAAGTCTAAAACGCGGAGATTTGTCAAAATATTGGATTCGAATTTTTTGACGATTGCTGTATGACAAAAAAAATCTCATTGCCTCCTTGTGGTATTTTAGAAAACACTTATTCAATTTCTACTACCTGACACTCTCCATATATATATATATATATATATATATATATATATATATATATATATACTAGCCGCCTTTGGCGGCCAGTCGGTTCGCCAATATTAATGCCGACTAAAGGGTTAAATCATTTTTTATATAACTTGGTCTCATAATAAGTTTTTCAGCAAAATATTTTTAAGCTTCAAATTTCGATAGTCATATAATTCACTTATACTATTTTGTAGGCCTTAAGCAGTCCTGATTTTTGAACGCATCTCTCTCTGATTTTTTATCAGTGCACGCAAAATTCACTTTTAAATTAAAGTGGAAAGGATGCAACTTCAATTAATATAAAGACAATCTAAGCATGTCTTTAAATAAAACTATGAACTGAAAGCAGAATAGTTCGACATTGAAGTTCAATACAGAAATTGTAACATTATAATTTTTTTTTATAATTTATAAGATCTCAAGGAATTATTCAGCTAAAATTTCACAGGTTAATTGAAACCTTCAGTTTTCAATTTTATTTTTAGATGTATATAAATGCTCTCAATAATATTTATTTTAGGTTTATAAATATATTTCAAAAAATTATGGTTTAAATTATTTTGGTCTTATAGATTCATATTTGTAAAATATTCTTAATATTTCAACTTCTAAATAAATAAATAAGCATTTCTATCTTCTTCAAATCTGGCTGATTTATTCAGTTCTGAATATTGCAAGTTTAGAACAATCATCAATTTCATAACCTAGACCAATTATTCTAGAGTAACTCTGATTGGCTTCTTTGATATCTTGATAAAGTGATCTAAAATCGCCAATGTATATCGAATAGTTATGTTGAAATTTTCATAGATCGATCAGCTTTGATGATTAATTTAGTTGATAGGAATGCCACTTTTTTATTTAAGAACTTATTATCTCAAGAAAATTTTGTTAAATATGATTCACATGGCAGATGATGTATGTAAAAATTTACTTCATCAGCCTTTTTTCCCTAAATCTATAGTTATATATTTAATTTGACCAATTGCTAAGAGATTTATGTCTCTCCCAAAAATATTAAGAAATTAGATGTTGGGCTCCGATTACAGAAGATGCCTTGTAGATGTTAAGCCATATTTGCCTTAAATAAAATTGTTTTATTGGATTGGTAATATATGTATAGTAAAATATCATAGAAAACGTTTCCATCCATTTATTTTCCAAAAATATCATGTTTCATTTTATACAGACATGTGCCGAAAATGACATTTTTATATGTTTAATTTGGAATGATAGTTGATTTATTTTTTCTCGTCAGAGAACATGATATTGTTTTGGTAGAAAGTTTTGATGTCTCCGAAATATGCGGATAAAAATAGTTATATATGCTTTTACAAATTTTGCATTGTTAATTATTACGTATGCTTGTTTGAAAGAAGATGCGTTTTCAAATAACTGACCTATTTTTACCAGTATAGCTTTAATATTACGTTACTTCGTTGAAAGAAGATGCGTTTTTATTTCGCATGATTCATTAAAATGCGGAGATAAATTACAATCAATAAGGCGAATTCTTTGCTTTGCACAAAATATCTTCTTCACATAAATAAAAGTAACAATTCAAAACATGTCTTATAGTTTAAAATTTTTTTTTAAAAAAAAGAATGCAAAAATATTTTACTACTACTGATTAGCAATTGCTTTTTGTTTGTCGTTTCTTTGAAATGACGTCATTTTCAAAGTTCGTTAAAGGTTTCTTGCTTTTAAATAATTAATCTCGCTCTCGGAAAATTATCGTTTGGTTATTTTCTAAAAATTCTTTTTTCAGTTTTAACTGTCGCAATTTTGTAATATATTTTTACTTTGTATTTTTATTTACTTTAATTCTTATTGAATTAATAATTTTGATATTGCAAAAGATCAAGAAAAATTTACTCTTGCATTCATTGTTTAAAAAATATCATATTTCCTATTTATTTCATTTCATATAATCACGTGATTAAAATTATATTTTTCTGTTTTATTTTTGGTAATAATTAACTTTTTTAAAATCAGAACTTCTGAAAATGTGATGGCAACATTTTATTAAAAGCTAATTTTTTTAGATTCTCGAGAAGATAAAATTTTAACTAGACCTTAAAGATAGCAAATGGATGAAATGATCCTTGATCCGAGCCAATGAAAGTCAGTAAATTTTATTTTTATTTTTTTCAAAATAAATTGTTGAAAAAAATAATCTTGAATTAAATGTTTAAAAATTCATTAAAAATAGAGTTTAAATATATAGATCAAAACATTAGTATCATTGAAAAGCTAATTTTTTGAGATTTGACTTGATGCAAAAATCAATTTTTTGCTGTAATATTTTCGGAAGTTATAGCGAAAAAACGTTAAAATTTGGCTTATTTTTTAATTAATTAAAATTTTAATTAAAAATTCAAAAAAAGGGCTCCGAGGTGCACATTCCCGGCACCCAAGGTATACATATACCAAATTTGGTAGCTGTAGGTCAAACGGTCTGGCCTGCAGAGCGCCAACAGACAAACACACACACATTGTGCTTTATTATAAGTAAAGATATATAATTCAAATTTTCAATCGTAATAAACTTTTTTAAACTTGTAGTGAATGACATTTGATGATAATACAGATTTTTCAAATATTAATTCATTATTTTTTTATTAATTGATTAAAGGCTAACTTTCCCGCCAAAATTCTTCATTTCCCCACCACCAAATAAGTAACGAATTCAGCTTATTCCTCCCCCCGCCTCTAATGATGTTAGGCTTAACATGTTTTCGCTCGAATATTTCAAACTATTCTGTTTATTTTCTTAATGTTTGATGTATTTAAAATTAAACATTGTTAAATAATCGATTTTTCCAATTTATTTTGAAGTAAATTCGATTTAAAATAATGCAGAATAAAGAAAATCAAAAATTTCTATTCTGTATTCTGTTGCCCCAACTGACTTAGAAAATTTTAGCATTTTTAGTTGCCTCAAATTTTGGTTTTTTGGCTGAAAAATCGATCACATATCATAGATTAATTCCAGCATCTTATGCTCTTTGTTATTTCTTATTCGAGGTAATTTATTTTTTTATAGTTCAAATTTGAGTATATCAACTTTTTTTGCCATATTTCTTTATGTAAATATATATCATCTTTATACAATTCGCAGTGAAAAAAAATTCAAGGATGCCAAAATGACAATTTATAGCCAAGTCTGGCATGCCCAATTTATCTTAATGAAACTAGGGGAAACATAAATCAGGACCTTGTTACGTATGCGCAACCTACTTGCTATCTTATAATTCTCCGAATGTAAACCCGAAACTTTAATTAAATTTTTAAAAAGATTACGAAGCAAAAAATATGACATGCAAAAGGATTATGGATTTGTGAGCAACATTTTCATATGCATATTTTCAAAACACTCCTTTTTTTTTCGATGTATAAAAGCCAGATAGAGAAGTTAGTGTAAAGAATTGTACCACACATTGCAGTAAAAATGAAAACTTATGAGTCACCATTGCACGTGTGTTATAACGATATGATACAAAACTTATCAAACTCAAGCGCGAGATAACTATTATAGAATACAGCGTTAAAACAATTTTTTAATACGTGAAAGGCGATTATTAGGATTATAAAGTTTAAAAAATATAAATAGTGTATTTCATTCCCCATTTGGAAACATTTCCAGTTTTGAGTACTTCATAATTTAGTGAAAATGGACAATTTCCAAGTGGATAGATCTTCTCCAGCTCCATCCCATGATGTTCCATTACCCAAGAATGTGGACTCAAACACTCCTTTTTTGTTGGAAAATCCTTCGCATAATCCGGAGGACAAAAGTATTGTACAAAATGAAGTGATCTTTAATGAAACCTCGGTGGCAGTTGATCACAAAGTTCGGGAAAATAAAAAGGTAATAAAATCTTCCAAATCTTCGAAAAAGAAGCCCAGTAATTTGGCTGCTAAACGAAAAGCCGGTAAAAGTTCAAAGTCGTCCGTAAGAGGGGCAAAAAAAATTTCAAAAACTAAAGCCAGCAGAAATAAGAGCCCGGTAAAGAAGAAAGCAGCTACCAACAAAGAGAAAAAACCAAGGAAGTCTTCTGAGAAAGCGGAAACGAAGTATCAGAAAACTAGACCAGTTACAAGAAGTATGAAGAAAAACCAGTGATTCTCAGAATGCAAAAATTGTTTAAATATATTTTTTTTAAAGTTTAAAACAGAAAAAAGAAAAATAATGTCCGTTTATGTTCATATGACATGAAAAATTCATGATAAAGTCAATTAAAAAGAAAGAAAACCAAATGTTGTTTGAACGCTGTTGATAGAAATTGTACAAAAAAAAATATGAATAAATTCCCGTAATTAATAAAATTGGAAAAATTTATATATATTTTGAATTGATGAAATATCTTAAAACACCAAAATCAAATGTTTTGTTTCATTGATAGACTTTATTCTGCTTTCTATTTTGGTCGCCAATTATTCAGCCATCGCCTAGTAAACCCACGTAGCCAGTGCCAAAAAATAAGGTGACTGTAAATGTCACATGTAGGCTTGCCATTTTGGTGGTGAACTCTATCACACCACTTTGAGATAACAAACAATACTGGACAACAGTGCTGAAATCTATTTTAATGTACCTCTTGAGTTTATCGCCAATATGGTGATAACCCAACCAAGCAAGCGATCTTATACTTGGTTTTCTTACTAACGTTTTATCTTGTTGAATTGAACATTTTTTACTTTTTGCGATTTGGCTTTGCTGACATCTATGGTAATATAAAAAGGGATAGTAAAGTAGGTTTCAAACACATTTTGTTTAGAAAATGTAACATTCACTTTAAATTTGGCTGAAATCTACAATAATATGTCATTTCATTTTTTTTTTTTGCCAATAGGGAGTTTAAACAATTAGAAGTGTAATTTTTAGCAAACCTATACACAACATTGATTACCTTGTCCACCATCTTAATTTTTGTCTTTGCAATTAAGCATTTTTTGTTTACTCGCTGATGAAAAAAGGCAGGTCCTTTCCCATTAGCTTGGCGCAAGTGAAAAATCGCCAAAGAAATTTGGCGGAATTCTACAATGTTTGGAGATTTTTCGCTATCTCCCGGCTAACAGAAAAGTACCAAAAGGTAACTCAAAGTAGATGTGGGTGTGTGGGTAGAAAAGTGTCATTGTAAGCACGTGATTATATGAAATGAAATAAATAGGAAATGTGATATTTTTTAAACAATAAATGCGAGACAAAGTTTTATTTTGATCGTTTGCAATACTAAAGTGACTCATTCAATGAAACGATTAAAATGAAATAAAAATATAATTCAACTTGCACGAGCACGTGGTGCTTGGCAGTTCAGGAATTTATGTTCTGACATGATACAGTGAAATATGCATAGCAGATTTCATTTTAATCTTTTTATTTATCATTTTCAGTTATTTGACATTAAAAAATCTTATCATACCGAAGTAAACAATCAAACACAATAATTTAACTGACAAATGTCCATCTGACCTTGGTCAAGTAAGGATTGTTCCTTTTTAAATTGAGGTCTTTATCAAAAAAGATTTTCGAAAATTGCAAGCTGCTTATAATTAAATGAGCATTTAATTTAAAATAAAAATGTCTCACAAAAATCACAAATAATCAGATGATATGGTGTAGTTCTAAGATATACGTTAGTTATTATTTAAAAAGTCATATTCAGTCAGCTGGCCAATCATATATTTGTTCAAATGATTAAGCTTTCCTTTGGCGAATTTTTTCTGCTCGAAATTGCTCAGGGTTGGTGTTGAAAATGTCTCGCCAAAGAATTGTTCAGTAGGATAGATCTATGAACCGACGCTTCAATGTCTTACTAAAGAGACTAGTTGTTAATCGGCCTTTCTTCTGAATTTTCTTCTAAAAGAAAACACAGCTGTGCTCTCATCACCTGAAATAACAGATAAAATTTGTGAATCAAAACAGTGATTCCGTGATGTTAAATTGGCAATAGTATCAGAATGAAATGCAAGTAATAAAATTCAAGATTGAAAACATTTTAAAATAAGGAATAAATCTCGATGATTCAAAAATCTATTAAATGATTTTGGTAATAAAAAAATGCAATAAAACCTATTGAAAATAAATTTTATACATGTTAAATTCATTTTTATCGAAATATACATTTAAATATATCCATTCGTTTTGGAAAACATTTTTAAAAAATATTTTTCTTTATATATTAGATTTAATTAAGATTTTCATTGAGTTAGACAGAAAGTGAAGTAACTTTTCTTTAATTATTTTTAACCTTAATAAACATTGTAAAAGACTCCGTATGCACTTTCAAAGATCAATTTGATTTTTTTAGAAACCTTCTTTTTTGTAATTTATTGCAAAACATTTTAACAGTAAGAATTGGATCAAACTAAATAAAATACTCATATCAATTTTTAACTTATGACTTTCAAATGCAAAAAATTAGCATTTAATGCTTTATTTTTAATGCACATACATGACTTTTTTAAAAAAAAAATCCATGAATAAAGAAGAGAAGTAAGGACAGGAACTTATTAGAAAAATCAAAAACAGACAACAAAATGCTTCATTCGAACATTCTGCTATAGAAGGGGGGGGGGTAATAAATTCATTAAATAACTGTGCATTAAAAAATCTATCTATGAACGAAAGTAGTGAAGAATTTTAGTTTAATTTGTTACTGTACATCCGAAAAAATTTAATTAACGGCCGGCTTTCTGGCTCAGAGGTAGCGCGTCTTCCTCGTGTTCTGGGAGTCCCGGTAAGGGCATGGTTGTTCTTCTGTGTGCTATGAGATGTGTGAGTGTGCCCTCCCCGTAAAAAGGGGGTTGTGCAAGCGAATGTGGTGAGTGTGTAGCTAAGCCACACTTTTGACCCTAGTTGGCGCTATTTCATAAACAAGTGACGCTCCTTTCGGCTTAAATCTGCTGCTGTATTAGCGGAGGGCTTGTCCATAGGCAAGTGTCATACGTAACAACAACAATATAATTAAGAAAGGCTGATAAAGTGGTTACTGAAAACATTACTTAAAATAGTTACTTACAAGTGTTTCTATATACAATAATAAGTGATATTTAACAACCCTTCATATGGATTGTTAAACATGAAAATTCTTTTTGTATGATAGCTTTTATTATCATATACACTCATGTCCATAAATTAAGGATAATGCAATTTCAGGAGGGGGAAAAGTCAGAAACAAAACTAATATGACCTATTTGTAAATCCTATTTATTAAGCAAAAGGCAAAGAGCAAAAAAGATACTATATGTTTGATATCATTAATAAAAATTGCAGTTTTTTGCTCCCTGTAGCAAAAAAAAAAATGAGAAAAAAACATGCTTACAAAACCCAATATTACATGGTTGGTATGAAGGTTAATATATATTATGTCTCCCGATAGATACAGTCCGTACAAAAACTAGGCATGCTAAGTATCTAATTATCGATCTGATCTTGGGGGATATTGCACCACTCATCAAGCAATGCTCTACGAAGATCCGGTATCATGTAGAAGGTGGTTGACTGGTTTCAACTTTTCGGCGAAGCATTTCCTACACATGCTTTACTGGATTTAAGTCCGGTGAGAATGGTGGCCAGCCCATATTGTCATATTCTCCTATCGAAGGCCTTCGTTTGCGTGAGGAGAGCGTTGTCATCCAAAAACACGAATAATTCTGGTGCCCTGAAACAAACATGCATGTTGTTCCAGAATGATGTCCTGATAGATTTGGCCTGTCATAGTTCCAATTTGAAATTGCAAGTCAGTTCTGGAACCCAGAATAATTTCTCCCCGAAAAAGTAATTCTCCACTACTGTAATGATGTTGTTCAAGGATTTTCTCTTCGTAGTAACGAGTACTTGGCACTTTTCATATGAAAATTGACCAAGAATCAAACTGCAAGTTAAACCTGTAGTCGGAAAACATCATATAAGCAAACTGTTGTGGTCTCCACAATGCGGTGCATTCTACTCCAGGCTAACCACAGACGACAGCAAATTGTAGTAAATGAAACACATCTGACAGGCTTACGAGCATATAGACCAATCTGTTATGGTCTGTAGATGGTCTGCCTTGAAACTGTCGAACGAATGGCTGAAGAGAACTGACGACACAGGTTTGATACCGTAGTTCGTCTGTTTCTTTTGGAAGTAACTGACAAATATCGGTCCTCATTCGGCGTTGTAACTCGTGTTCGGCTTACTCTGTGACATCTACTCAAATTACTATCATCTTGAAATCGTTGCCACAGCCTGGATATGACAGTCTGGGAGATTTCAAATTCCTCGGATACTTGCAGTTGGATACATCCATACTCCAGACGGCCGATAATTCTACGAAATAAAAAAATTATCCAAATACGTCCTTTGTGTCATAATTATACGGTTATTGCGCTGAAAGGCTTATAAAGCTCTTGTGAACAATTTTAATTTTTTGTCTATATTCCTTATACATCACTCTCTTACAGTCTCGTCATTGTGACGTACTATCGGTGTCATTTGGTGGTTTCTTGCAATTTTCATATGATTTTTGAATGCGCGTTTAGTCATTTTACGCTTGATATATATATATATATATATATATATATATATTTAGAGTTCTATTTCCACATGACTCTGAATTATCCTTAATTTATGGACTTGAGTGTAATTCAATTTTATAAAAACAGATTTTAGGAAATACGTTTCCTTCTTCTTTCTACTTTATACGAAAGTCCCTTATATTATCATAATAGAAAACGTTTTTTTGTTAAAAGGGTAAAAAAATCATAATTATTTCAATGTTGGTAATCCAACAATAATGCCACTTTTCAATACTCTAAAAGCTTTATATGTTTGAAGTCAAAATATATATGCATACAGCAATTTTTTTTCTATAAAGTTGAAGTGGTCAAACAGGCGACACATTTGTTTCGTCAGTTGTCGACATTCGTCACTCTCGCCTGTAAAGATGAACTAAGTTCTCCAATAGAAACGAATGGCTCACTTTCTTCGCCGGCCTACTCTGAAGTCTGAACCTCTGTCTCGAGCGGATCGATGGATCAAATATTTCTCCACCTATATTTGTTTAATTGTTTATTAAATTTTATTATTGTTTTTACATGTCATTCATTCTTTTATTAATTGGCAATGTGATAACATTTTAATTTAAAGTAAATTTGGTGACGCGTATTAAGCCATGTACCAAAAAGTGAAATCGATCCAAATTTTCCTCCAAGACAATATTTATGAGCTTGAAGCATTTAATATTTTTTCGAAGCAAAAATATTCTTTTTCAAAGAGAAAAAAAATGCATATTTCAGACAGAAATTTCTGGCTACATTTGTTTCGTTATTAATAATAACAGTCAAAGATTTGATCACCAAAAGGATTAGGTTAGATTAAAGATTCTGTGAAAGTGGACTTTTCGCAATATCTTTAGGTCTGATCTAATGTATTCGAAAGACATGACACAAAGTAAACAAACTATGTAATTCTCAGAGATCGAATATATAGCAAAAATAATCATGTTATTGCAAGATTCTTATTTTTTCAAATGAAATAATAAAAGGAAATTGGAAATATAATTGAAGGCTAGTGGTTTTCAGATAAAGAAGTCATGCATATATATTTTAAAATATGACCAAATTCTACCTTAAAGGAGAATACTTATTTCCTTTTTCTCAAATCTTTCTATGACTGAGCAAGCCTTTAAAGACCCTGGGAAGAGTGATAATAATGGCAACTTTTACTCTAAATGAGACTCTTATTTAAAATAAATGTTAGAAAACTAAAATAATAACGCATTATAAAATCACAAATTTAAATTTTTATAATCTTAGTTCATAACATCCAAAAAACTTCAACTTAAATTTTCATCAACATCTTCAAACTGAATGTTGACATTTCGGCTACACCTGTAGTCCTGTTGTCGCAGCATTATACCGGAAATCGATCCTGGACTCGGAAATACGTGGTTATCTGAAACATAATATACCGGATATCACTTTCTTTATTTTGATGTGTTATTAATCTTATGAAGTTGCTGCTAAATTAACTATAACTTTAATTTGTTCCCTATCTACCAATAGAAACAGATTTTCGTTTTTAAGGCGTGTTTATTTATATATTTTAGAGAAAGTGTTGATTTTCAATTGGCATTTGTTTGTCATCATTTTTTTCTTTTCTAGGCATTACTAATACTTCTTTCAATTCTTGTATATAGTTTGTAATTGACTCTCAGCTGCCCTTAATCAATTTCAATTGTCGTTATAGTATTTCAATATTGTCATCTTGTGATTTTTCTGTAAAAAAATGCTATGATAGATGTGAGAAAGAAATAAAAGCCTAAGCTACTTAAAAACTAAAGTAATTTTTTTTAATATTAAGCAAATGGATAATAAATCAATTTAAATAATTCATTATATGCATATTCATCAAGAAAATAGATCAAATCGGTACTTGTTTTTAATATAGTTCTATATATTAAATCCATATGTTAATACTAAATTATACTTAAATGTTTTTTATAGATGTGTTTGTTGACTTTCTACTTGAATCCAAATGCAACTGAAAATGAGCTGTATTTAGTTTTGGTGAATGTTCGTGATGAGATCTATAACAGGCCTACAAAACTTGCCGATTTCTGGGAACAATACCCAGAAATTATTGGAGGTATGTATTTTATGTAAAAAGTATATGTTAAAATTTCCTAATACTACAATTTATATTGTATTTTAATTTATATGATAGTAATTCACATTTAAAAGTATTGTAATTTTTTTTTCATTTAAAAGTGTTAGAATTAGAGCTATTTAATTTAGTTCTAGTGTATGTAGTTTTCATTTATATGCACCTAAAAAAATTATTGACTGAATGTAACTATTTTACTTGAATCCATTAAAAGTTCATGTATATTAAAATTCACGTCCTAAGTATGTATTTAGATTTAATTCCTCTTTCATAACAAATATCCATAGATTATGTTGTATTCACAAACTATTAGTTTTTATTTCTACATTGGAATGAAAATCATTAATTCTGTCAAGATTTTACTGAAATCGGCTCACTTATAGTATAAGGTTTCATTTTCAAATTGCGAAATAATATATTTATAATGTGTCCAAAATATTATTAATCAAGGTAATGTAATTTAATTGTATATATATTTGTAAATGATCTAACAGTGTAAGAAATATTTAAATCAGTTAAATAATTCTATTTAAAAGGAGTATCCTGAAATATGCATATTCAGAATACCTCCTGAAATATGCATATTCAGGATACCTCCTGAATATGTACATAAATAATTTTAATGCATATTGTTTATATGCATTAAAATTTTCTGTCATCTCGATTTCATTAATTGGATGTTATAAATTTTTCTTTTAACAAATAATTTGTCATAGGAATGGATCTGGAACCTGGAAAAGAAGGTGGAACATGGTTAGCTATGAGTAAGAAAGGAAAAATTGGGGCATTGCTTAATATTTTGCAACCTGATGAAGAAATACTACCTGGTAAAAAAGGCAGAGGTAAGTTTAAACTTTTATCTGTGACACCATATGCTAAAAAAAAATTAATAGTTCATTCATTAAAGTGCTTTTAATGTATAACCTTTCAAACTTAAAATAGTTACTTATGTAAAAATTTTATCATGAAACTTTTTTTAACATTTTGTTCTTAGCATGTTATTAGTCTTGGAAAGTTGGAATTTGATTGTACTAATATTAAGAGGATTGCTATTGTGATCTATTGGTGCCTAAATTTAATTAAAATTCTTACTGGTAACTCTATAATTTTTTAGTTAAAAAATGATCCTTTTTAACAACAAACAATAACTAATTTCAAAATTACACTAGATTTTAAATTTTAAGTCTATGATATAATGAATTAGATTTATTAAAAGTGTTATATATTTCAAAAAAAAAAATCTTCCCTCAAACTTGTTAGAGATAGCCTCCAAATTCTAATTTTATCATTTAAATCACTGTATTGTGAGATAAAACATATATAGTAGATATTATCAGAAAACTGTTGACAGATGTAATATACAAAATTTACTGTTAAAAAATAACTTAATGGATTCATAATACATTTATCATCAACCTCATAAATACCAATTACTGCAGATTTTATTAAAACTTTCTGGGAAATGACATTATTATTATTAAATGTTAAATCTTGATTACCTTAGAAACCATTCGTAATAATTCAACAACTTTATAAATCCTACTGTTTACTGTAAAACAAGATATCTAGAGGATAGATAAATTTCAGGAAATATTTATTGAAGTTTTTATAAAGTATTAACCAGTATTTGTGTTATGTGTATTTTTGAAATATGCTGATTTCATATATTATAATATTCACATTTTTATTTTACCTATTATATTTTTGAAGAAAGTTATATGATTATTTCTCATCCTCTTAATAATTGCATGTGCACAACTGTATGTGTATATGATATTTTTAAATCCATTTGTAAATTTTTATCTTAATTTACCTCATATTGACTTTATTCTTATATGTTCTCTTATTTTCTGATCCAATTCAGACTTTTTTATTTAATTAAAGTTAACAATTTCAGAAGTTTCTTCTGTTCAGTAACAAACTGCTAAAATATGTTTACACTTATAGTTTTTGTATTATTTATTCTAATAAACTGTTTTTTCTTAAAAATAGAAGTTTACGATTATTTAAAATAAAATGAAATATATAAATTATCAGAAAATCAGAATACTAACATAAGTCTTCTGTGAATGTACATGCTTTTGTGTGCTACTCTTTTAGCTCGGCTGCAACGAACAGCTTTTTTTACAATATTAGCATTCATGTATCTATATTAATAAAAATGGACCGCGAAATGTGTTGCTGAGCGCAAAACTAGAGAACGTCTCGACCGATTTGGCTAATTTTTTTAAAAATATTTTCCTTAGGACACGAGGCTGGTTCTTATGGAGAGGAAAAAATGAAAAAACTGGGAGGAAAATAGTTAAAGTGACACTTTTCTTACTTTCCCGCCAAAAATCTTCATTTCCTCCCCCCCCACACACACACAAACACACCAAATGAGTAAGATAACAGGAAGTAATGATTTATTGAGAAAAAAAATATGGGAAGTCAGTTGGTTTTCTTTTATACATAGAGGGAAGTTTAAAAAAGAAAGAAAATAGTTGCTTTTATGCAGCTGATTATGCTGATTAAAAACATTCCTCTCAACGAACGTGAATATCATTTTGTTCGTTTTTCATTTTTAAATGTTTCTATTGATTGTGTTCTGATATAAAGTTGTTGTTTTTTTTATATATAAAATTCTTTTTTATATATAAATGTGTCATTAAGAGCTCTTAATGTGTTTATTTTATTCTTGAAAGGAGTTTTGTATTAAACGATTCTTTTTATTTTCTTAGTGTTTAGTCTGTATGAATATTTAATCTATACCTGCCCAAAATAAAGTCTGGGCAGGGAAGAAAAAAAAAGAATAAAGGGGAAAAAGAGTTTGTAGGAAGAAAAAAAAAGAAAAGAAGGGTGTTTGTATGTCACCTTTATTTCCTCTGTGCGCAGCATTTTCCAAGCTGTTATTAAACTTTCGCATATCTTGAAAACCAATTGTGTCTTTATTTGTTTAGTGTGTTTGCACTTATGAAAATTTGAATCTCTATCATTCTATAAAAGCGTAGAATTTTAGACCTTTCTCTCCACCTCCACCATTTAAGTAAAATATCAATTCCGGGACAATCACTGCACGGATAGAAAGAGAAAGATGGTTAGTACAGTGAACAGAACATCTGAAGAAAATACTATAAATGAATTATATGACTATCAGAATTTGTTTGGTTTAAAAATATTTTGGTGAAAAACCTGTTATGAGACACAATTACATAAAATATTATTTGAAAATTTTAGCGAGCATTAATACTGGCGAACCGACTGGTCGCCAAGGGCGTCTAGTTCTAAATAAACACTGCAAAGCACTGACAAATGTAATTGCCTTGTTAGAAGTTTTTTATTTTTGTAGATTATCTCGTGTTTTAAAAAATATCTTGTTATAATCACAGGGATAAAAGCTCTAATTTTGTTTTTATATACTGTGAAAATTTATCAAATTGGTCATCCTTAAATTATAAAATAATAAATTTGCCTTTAGTTCCAAATATTCTGCATATTAGCATTATGAAGTGTGTTTCTGGGAACTAAAATCATACATTGCAAGCAATTGATACTTTTTAATTGAATGAATCAACAATATAAAGAGTTTTAAGATCATTTTGCTAAGGATACAACAATTTAATTTTGTGGTCCTTAGTTAAAAACTACACATTTAAAAAGACCATAACCTTGCAGGCTATTTCAGATGACAATATATATGTTTTTAAGAAAATGGAACTTATTTGTATTTATTTCAACACACTTTCTGTTGCACATTTCATTCATTAAATTGGAAACCTTATGAATTTGATGTTTTAAAATGTAAGTACCTTGATATGAATAAAAAAAAACCTTAATATATATACATATTCTGTAACTGTTTTCTTCTGAAATTGGAAAAAATAAGTTTTATTTAATCAACTTGCCTTACATTTGTGCAGATGGAATTTTTCAATCAACTTTTAATCTCATTATTTACTGGAGTTTTTAAATTTTATTTCCATGTCAATTCTCAGTGATGGTTCATTTAAAGTTTTCATAATTTTCATTTAATTAAAGTTTGAGTCAGTGCATGTTGTGAATTTGAAAACAAATTGATTAAAGATCCATAATATTGATAATAATGAACTATTATCTAAATACTTAAAAGATTATAATATTACTTTAGATAAATAAAGTGATATTTTAAATCAAATTTATTGATTATTTCTTGTGTTTCTATCATATAGGTTTCCTGGCAGTTGATTATGTAGTTGGAGACAAAGATTGTCCTACATATCTGAATGATGTCAGCAACGAAGGGAAAGATTACAATGAATTTTTACTGGTTGCTATTGAATTCAGGTAAAATTCAAAATAAAGTTTTAACTTTTATTTAAGCTGTATTTTTTTCTTCATTATTATGAATTAATTAATTGTTTTCAGTTCTTTGAAGGTCCCAAAGATTGGTTGCTACACAAATTCTTCTTCTCTACCACCTGTTGTTCTTGAACCTGGTATGTTAAAAACAAATGATTTTTAACTTATTTTTGTATTTACAGGCTTTTTGACGTATGATTCTTAGTAAATTTTATCCAGTTAATAAGCACTTAATGACGTCATTTGCATATAATTGAATGAGAAACTGTTTTCTGAAGAAGAAACTTTCAGAAAGCTTATTATCATATTGAATTTCAGTTTAAAATTTGCGAAATTTAGTGAACATTTTTTTTTATTTTAATACTCATTTAATATTTTAATGAACTTTTGAATGATATAATCGAAAATCAACTCTCAAAACTTTCTTTGATATTCCTTATAAAAGTAACCCTATAAAGTATTTGAAAGCTGCATATTGTTTTTTGTGTAGTTCAATTATTTAATTGATTTTTATTCAAATTTAAAAAGTTGCTATTAAAATTAGATTTCATTAATTGAATAGTAAAACTCGCATGTGAAGAGACTAATATCAATATTTATTTGAACAAGTTCAAAAAAAACCTCTTAAATCCTAACAGTATCCTATAAGTGACTCATGATAATAATAGTGTTAATGGAATAATAATTCCAAGTATTCAAGCATGGTAATAATTGTAATTTTTCTAATGGAAAAGTATCAATTAATTTTTGAGCCACTGTACCAGTAAATTTCAAAAATTAGTGGCATTTTATTTTATTTTTCTAATTATGTTTTCTTTATAATATATTTGTGTCTTTTTTTCCCCCTTAGCTTATAATTTAAAATGCTATACATTTTAGGAATTCATTCTTTTGGAAATAGCATTGAAAGAGAACAACCTTGGCCTAAAGTACCCAAATTGAAAGAAAAGTTTGCAAAAGTTGTTGAAAAGTATCCCTCAATCTTCATGAAGGATGAGTTAGTGAAAGAACTATTTGCATTGCTTCAAGATCGCACTAGGTAAAAATTATATATCTGTAATTAACTTTAAACACAAAATATTTGTTAATGAAGCAACTTCTCAAATCTCTACTTGTTTAACATCAATAAGATCTGTTTTAATTTTTCATAGAAAAAAAAGTACTACATTCACATTTTATATATAATGAATAATAAAGTTTAAACAGATATATTGTGTATTTTAATGAATCTAATGATTAAAGTGCTAGTTTTGATTATATTAATGGCAGAAACAAAAATGCATAGTAAATACCATAAAATATTTATAATCCATTAAAAAGCAAGTAAAACACTGAGTCTTATTGAGAACATGTGATAATTTCTTTGTGAGGAAAGGAACCATTAGAATTATTTTATCCCCTTTCTATCATAAAAAGGCATCAAATCAATATATGTTTTAACTAAAAATTATTCTTAATGATCATAATTCTGTTTTATAGACAAAAAAAAATTTAAATATTAAAAAATCTATATTCTTTGATGAAAGATTATATTAGACATATTTAATTTTTGTTTGTCTCTGGTTTGTGAAAATTTGGGGAATTGCATCTATTGAAGCAATCCTGGTATTGTATACCCTTATATATCATGTAATAATTAAAATTTATAGTTATAACTTTTTATTTCTTTAACAATATATAGTTTCCTCCACAAATATTTAAAAACTAATTGTATGTTAAATGTTTTAGACTACAATATCATGAAGTTTCTGTGTTTGGAACTTTGTGCAAATAAATCATATAAAATCAATTACGAAGTACATCATATTTCTCTCATCACTATTAATTAGGTACAGTGTTGATGAAAATATGAAAAAGCAAGGGAAAAGTAAAACTTTGGATTATTTGGAGAAATTGAGTGCTATTCATGTGAACATTCCAGAAGCTAATTATGGAAGCAGGTATGTAAAATTACTAAACCGAAGATTTTTATTCTCTGCAGTGTATTAAATTAATATCTTTCACTAAATAATTAAGGTTCTTAAAAATAGGTTATCTTGAGAGAACATAATGTTGTTTTTTGGTACACCCAAAATAACTTAGGATAGAACTATTCATTTTTTCCTGGTTGACCCAGGACATTTGAGGTTTGAAGTATTTAATTAAAGTTACTAACAATTGCTTTTTGTTTGCCATTTCTATGAAATGTCATCTTACATTTGAATAATTAATCTCCCGAATTCTTTTTTACTTTTATCGCAATTTTGTTAAACGCGGCTTGTATTTATTCTTTAATGATATTATAAGTGCATTCTTACTAGTTGTATTTCTCAAAATACTGTAAATTTTAATATCAATCTGTGTTATGTTCACTGGCTTTTACCACATATACAATAGCTACCAATAATATGAACTTTTTGTCGAAATTACTGGGTTTTTTAATCTTAAAATTGGTTGAGCTCTAAAACTTTGTTTGCCAGCTAGATATAATGAGTGAAAAAATTTACAAGGCCTCTCTAATGACAATTTTTTTAAAAGTGATTACTTGTCTTAAATTTAAAAAATAAGAATGTTCTCACATGATAATTTGTGACTGTAGTTTTAATTTTTGTATTAAGATTCCAAAAATGATGTATTTTTTTATATTGCATTTGTACAGATGCCTGACAGTCATTTTGATTAGTGGATCAGGAAATGTTGACTACTATGAGCAAAGTAGACCAGAACATATTCCACCAGATACTGATGAACAGTGGATTTTAACCCATCATATATTTAAATTAGATATTTAATGTCCTGTCTCTTAGAAATATATTATGAGATTATTTTTTTCTACTACTTGACACAATTATTTCCCCCTTCTATTTAAAAATATCCAAGGTTAACATGTTTTAAAGAAAAAAAATTGTGCCAATTTTACTGTTGCGTAATATAGTTTCATTTCAATTTTAATAACCTACTGAATGAAAAATCACGATTTTTATTTAAGAAAGTACAATTATATCCATGGCCAGTCAAAGTGTTTCACTAATTTGATTGATGAAGGCTTAATATATTATTGTACCATCAATTTTGATACAGAATAACTTGCTCTTGAAAGGCGTTGTCGTTTTATAAAAATAATGCATTATGGTAACCAAAACCATTATTCACAGCCTTCATTTTATATGTATGATAAGGAAAGTATTTTTTAAAAAATCTGTTAAACAGACAATATCAAAAACATGACAATTTTTGTGTCCAATTTGAAAATAAACTTTTATAATTTACTTAAAAATATAGCATCTTATATGAATATTTTTGTATTGAAAGAACAAAAACAAATTTAAAAATTTATTATATAAATGAAATTTACAGGGCTTTCTTTTTCAGCAGATTGTATAACAAATTTTGTTTTACTCCTTGGGATAAAGTTCAATTTCTATATTCTAAAACCCTTATCAAGTTAGTAGAGTATCATCCAAATCTTCTTCCTTAGGTTCTGGTTGAGAGGAAACTTTTTTGAGTACTTTAGTAATCACATCTTGTAAGGCTTCTCGAGCACCAGCATCCATGACATTTAAACAAATCTATATAAAAAAAAAGAGTAAATTACTGAGACAATGATATAATATATTTTAATATGGAACTAATTGTGAATTATTTCACTATTGATGGAAACGGTGATCATTTGAAGCAATCCTGCTTTTTAGAAAATGTACAAGAAAATTTAAATGTTTCATACTTCTGTTACAATTTGCTGGAACTGAAAGACTTGGTAAATTTTTCTTCACGAAATTCTAATGATTTGTTTTCGCCTACTAATGTCAAAAGAAAGTCATTTTATTTGAGAAAATGCTAGTCAGTAAATAAATATGGAAAGATGTTTTACATATTTGTGTCATTGTTCTTTTTATTAGGTATTTTGTAAATTGCACCTGATTTATCTTTTTAGTGATGCATGTTAAATATGTAAATATAACTAAATCAAATGCTTTCACATTTAATCTTATTCTTGAGAAATGATTACTTCTAAACCCAGAAATTTAAGTGATTTATAATTACAAATCAAGAAAAAGTATTCCAAAATGGAGAGATTTGTTTGTTTTTAAGCTTAAAAACAAAGAAATTTATCTTCAATTGATACTCCTTCCCAAGAATGAGGTGCATAAAAAAATTAAGTTAATTCTGTTAGAGATATTTTAAATTTCAATGCTTTTTATTATATTAAAATCTATGAATTGGTTGATTGCATCATTCTGTTTTTAAAAATGTTTCTGTGCACAATATAATAATTTTCAAACAAAAAAAAGTCCTGATAAAATTCATTTTATGAATGTAAAAATGTCTACAACATTGAATAAATAATTTACAAACCTGAGCTTGTTCTTCATTAGTGCGTAAACCAAGAAGAGTAACTAAAGCAAATTCACAATTGGACTTCACCATTGTATTCTTTTCTTTTGTACCGTTAACTAGATGTGGCACTACAGTCTTCATAAAATAGGATGGGAGTGTGATTTTTCTTGCCAAGAAATGCACTGTCAGTGCAACAGCTTGCTTTACTTCGTTAGTTGAATGATTCATACTCTAGAATTAAAGTATCTTGAAGTTAAATCTCCAGATATTAAAATATAAATAATCAATATTCATCAGACACATTACAGGTGTTATAACAATCTAATTATAGAAGAGCTGAATATACCGAGTGATCAGTATGTATTCATCTACAATTTAAAAACTTAAGTTTAAAATATTATTTATCAATAATAATAAAACTTTTATTTACCAAATCACTTTTGTATCAATTATTCAATTTTATTTTTGCATCATTAGTTAAGTTCGGATGCAGAATAAATCAAGGTAAAGGAACAAAAAACCGAAATTTAATTTTCAATATCTGCAGCTACACTCTTTGTCTTTTGAATGATCAGAAGAAAAAAATCACATTGCAAAGATATTAGCTTGATATAAATAATACCTTTTAGTACTATTGGTAAATAAAGAATTAAATGGAAATATCCAAGGATTGAAAGATCTTTACAATATTTTGGCATCCTAAAGTTAGTGGAATTTTTTTTCTCTGTTTGATTTATAATAATCATATTTAAGTTTTTTATTAAAATAGCATAGTTATGTCAGAAATTAAAACATTTCCCCTAGCATTCATAAAGATATATTGCTTCATTCAATTGTCAATAGTTATAAAAACTTTTTTTATAGTTAATAGTTTTCAATTTTTTTTAAAGCTTTTAAGATCTTTAACACTGATTAATAATTACTACTCGAAAGTTTTATGTTTAAAAAAATTTTAATTTCATCATATGCATACAATAATGCATTCAAAAACTAATAAAACCTTATTCAGAGAACTCAAATTAAACAATAATAATAAAAAGACAAGTGCTACACTAACCTGATGAATTAAAATTCCAAAACTGCTAAAGCCTGAGACAAAAATGTTTTAAGAATCGCAATTTTAAAAGACGGTATTTAAATAGTGAATGAGTATATTAAAATTTTTGTTTTCACTCTACATATTAAAAGATGAAACAAAATATCTGTAAAAAGTAATTTCAACATTAACAGAAGCATGTAAATCATACATCTTTAAACAAGGGGAAAAATGGAATTAATAAAAAATAATACAACAATGAGAATGATACCACTATAATTATTTAAACTTCAAGATGATATAAAAATATTTCTTGAGCTTAGATTTATTTATAAGTTTAGACTAAAAAAATCAAGTAACTATCAACTCCCTTAAAAGAGCAATTAAAAAAATTAATAGCATAGTTAATCCTTTTTGATGCAAAGGAATTTGTGTACCAAATTTTATTCGATTCTGTCAAGGGGTGTAGGATTGTATAAGACTGTAAATTACAAAGTTCATATATATTTTAAAAGCAATCAATAAGAAATTTTTAAAATATCGAAAATGAGAGAATAGAAATAAAACTACTAAGCTTAGTACATAAATATTTATGGTAGGCTGCCAAAATTCAAGTTACTTAATGAACAATATACCAAACACAAATGAATTATGGAAAATTTAGCATCAGCATTTTGTATGCTTTGTACAAACAGCTATATCTCAAAGTGTTTGCTTTCTTATTGCTAAATCAGTTTTATATAAATGAATCGAATTTATGATCAGCTAAATTGGTTTTTAACCGATTAACTGGGTACGGCAAAATATTTTGTCAAACTCGAAGCATTATCACAATGGGCATATCAAATTTTTTGTCATGAAAATTTGCTGTAATATTTGGAATGCAAAAAAGCCCCCATTGTGAAACGAGCGTAACAAAATTTTATTCTGTGGTTAAATGGAAACCAAAACTGCATGAATAAAAAAAATTATGTTACATTTTTTTAATAAACATTTATAATAGCACTTACCTTAGAAAAAGTTGTAAGCAGAGGTTGAGGAATCTGTTTTTCTGACTGTAACATGTGTAGCATGTAGTAACCAGTTGCTCGAACTCCACTTAATACAATAGCCAACTGCAAAGTAAAAATGATATTTAAATCATTTGGTAAACACATTAATTATTTCTACTGCATAAATCATTTTTATTTTGAAAAACATAAAAGTTGGTTATTATTTAACACATTAAATAAATTATTAACTTGAAAATTTATCCATTTAACTCTTGATTGAGAGCAACATAAAATTTTATTGTATTAGTTTTTAATGCTTTGAATGTAACGTACATAATTTTATTTTATGTACATTACTTCCGGGTCACCAATTGTTATGTGCTTCGTGTTATGCAAATAGTTATTAATAACACAATTTCAAGAACATAACATTTCCTTCACTTTTATAGGATTTATTTCATAACTGCAGACTCCAAATTTTAACAACAATACAAGTGACGCCAGATTTGAATCTGAGCGCAAAACATTTTTTACAAGCAGTTAAGTAATCGAACAGTTAAGATATTATAACCTTGCGTTAACAGAAAATATATTTAAAAAGAAAATACAATAAACATCTTATGAAAGAATATTTGCTGTAAAAATTAATAATTATTATTTCAGTAAATATTATAAGGAATTTACAATTTTCTAATTATTATATTAATATTATTAAAATTGCTAGATCATAAAATATTAGTTAACTAGTAAAGCCGTCTAGTGGCAGCAAAATTAACATGCCGTTACATGTAGTTGCATGAAAAAAAATGCTGATCAGAAAATGGTTCTTATTGAATTTCTGTTCTATTATCAGGTCCTTTTCTTACTTATATTAATAAAACTAGCGTTCATGATTGAACTTCAGCTTGAAAAACTACAATAATATTATCAATTATTAGCTTGAAAAGCTACAATCATAATTATTTTATTCCATTTTGGTAACCTCTCAGTCAAAAATATTGAGTTAACTTATCTAAAATTATTGGGTCCTAGAAGAAAATTGGTGAATTGCCATAAGCTTTCAAGCTATTTTTATTTTTTATGTATAGAAATGGACAAGACTCACAGATAATAGCACAAAAACTTATGCATGAATGAATACAGAAATATAAACTGACAAATAATCCAAACAAATCACGATGCAAGAAAGCGTTATTAAGGTGGAACACCAACTCAAAATTAACCACTTCTTCACACCTCATCTTCCCTCCCTCCCCTCCTAAACAGCAGTCTTGTTTTTCCTTTCATTATCAAATGGTGAATATGTCAAAATGCTTCCTTACAGGTTTTGGAGAATCCCCCTCCCGGGAAAGAGAACTTAGTTGGCACACGAATTAAATAACAGCTCTTCTTATCCTTTATAATTTTATGAACTTAATAGTATTAGTATTCTTAAAACAATTTGTACACATTATTATATTTTCTATACCATATTACAAGTTTTTAGCTCAGAAATCAAAATGGATCATATAATGGTTTTATCAAATATAAACCTATAATTTTACTTTATAAATAAGGTTTCCGATATTTTTTAAACCATAAAGTGTCGATTTGGCCGCAAAATCAATAAAACTATTTATTTCAATTTAGATAAGCAGTTTGACATCATGGGAGCCTATAACAAAATACTTTAGAGTTGTGTGTGTGTGTGTTTTTAAACATATTGTGACATATTTGATATATAGATATCATGAATTAAGCCAACTACAATAGTAGTAGTCTATTTATCAATATAGTTTTTAATTAAGATTAGAATAATAAAAAAAAGAACCAAAAGTAGATTACCCTATCAGCAGTCAAATACACTAAAAGCACTTTGATTATTCTTTCAGTCCATTCTGCAGTTAATACTCTGGTAGGAGCTTCTTTCAAAGCAACCATTAATGCTACGCTACGTCCATGTCTAAGAGTCCATTCTAAGGTCAAATCATCTTCTACAGAGTACAACATAACAATGACTTATTAGAATTGAATTATTATTCAAAATTGTATAATTACATATCAAAATCTGAAAACTTTATAAAAGTGGAGCATTTTTCTTTACTTAAAAATTAAATGTTTGGAACTGGGACTGAAATATTTTATTTATTTATTTATTTACCAGTAAAAAAGGATTCCCAGATTTTAATATGTTGGTAAAAAAATTTGGAGTAGTAGATATTTGCATTCAACATTCACAAATACTATAATTTTTAATAAAAAATATTAAAAATGAAGGTTAGAATTTATCTTTTTAAATAGTCTAAAATTTCACATACATGAATAAATACATTCATATTTATTTCTGTACTTTGTAATTTGAAAAGAATTTTAATAAAAAATACTTTTTTACAGTTCAAAATATTTTTTTAATGTTACTTTCTCTGTTTTAATTATAAGGTTTAAGTTCATTTTCCATATACTTGATGCTTTTTTTAAAAAAATATTCATTTCAGATTTTTGAAAAGAGAGTTTTTTGAAATTTTCAATTTCCTAAGGGAGTTATTTTGCTTTTTCCTCTCAATAAAGATATTGATAAAAAGTAAAGGCTATTTTAAGAAAGATTTCATTACTTTGAATTTTAATCATCTAACAAAAGAAACTTTAACTCGGAAATGTTAAAGCATTTTTTTAAATATTTTTACTTTTTATACATTATTTTAATAAATCCTAATTTCATTTTTTTTTTTTACTTTGGTGGCCAATTTTAATGTATTATTCAATATCATCTACCAATCAGACATATAATGAATATGCCCAAATTAAATAATAAATGTTACAAAATAAGTAATAATTGAATAATATAGAATATTTCTCAAAAAATTTCAAAGAATCCTTATGACAAAAAATTATCAAAGTTACAATGCATTTTAAGTTAAAATATAAGAAGTGTTGTTACTGCTTCATAAAATGAATGCTTAATAATGTGAGTAATCATAATTTCTTGAAATAAAATTCATTTATAATAAAAGCAAATGTATAAGTATAATTTACAGTGAATGCTTAATTTAACTATCATTTCAATGAATTTTGGATTTTAGAGGCATACATTGATAAATGTTGAATTTCTTATATTTTTCTTTCCCTATGAATATACAACTATAAGAAGCTTCTTTTTTAATAATATTAAATATGTACTGAATATTTGACTTTTGCATTATGCAGTGCAAGTCCAAAAATAATTGCTAATTATTTTTATCATAATTTATCAGTGTTTTAGTCTTACTCATAACACTATACATGACTAAATGTATTTTTAATTTAATGAAGCCTTTTACTCAAATTAGTCTGTTACATTAAAGGTTTATTTTATATAAAATGAAATGCTCATATATTATATTTGAAAGAATTAAGATGACAATTTTTTTAAATGAAAATGTCTTCTTTCTTCATTCAAGGTATGAAAAATATTCTTTAAATTCAACCTCTTACGACTAAATAAAGAATAAAACTTTGGTAATAGATGAAAATGTAATTACAAATTTATTACCTAATAGATTTTCATGGGCAATATCATCAAATTCATTATCTGGCAGGAATTGACACATTGCACCAAGACAAGCTGCAGCCACAACACGACAGGAATCATCAGGATGTGAAAGCATATTTGTCACTGTGCTTATGATGCTAGTTCTTACTTGATCAGACATTTTCTCGCCTGAAGCTTTGATAATGCAACGCAAGGCATGCAACATAGTTTCTCTGCAAAAATTTAGAAATCAGATTATCCAAAAAATTAAAATAAATATCATAAAGTTATTGATTTTTCAAAGCATAAAAAAAGAAGTTTGTATATTTAGATCAAGTCATATTTTAAAGAAATACAAATTTAGAAAATTTGAACCCCCTAAATTCACACTCCTACACCCCTCCTACAAATTTCGTGGTTGCATTAATGGCTAATACTTTAACCGCTTCAGCAGGGTGGCTAACTTCATATCACCAAAAATTATTAGGTTTTAATTAGACTGGTTGGGGAACCAGTGGAATACAGATGCTTAATGGTTTTAAAAAGTTAATTTCTAAGAATTTCTAAAATAACTTCAGCCAACCTTTTGCTTACTTTTAATTACAGATACAAATGTTTGGTCTTGAAAACCAATTTTAAAAAAATTAACAAAAGAGGGAATCTAGGTCTAGAATTTTCTTACATAATTCTAATTATTTGACTAGTTGTTACTAACAATGATATAGGTTAAACAAAAAAAGATAAAACAACTTAACAAAAAAAGAGGGAATCTTAGTCTAGAATTTTCTTACATAATTCTAATTATTTGACTAGTTGTTATTAACAATAATGCAGATTAAACAGAAATATTACTAAACTGAACAACTACTTTAAATGTTTTCATGTTAACTTCCTTTTTTTGGCACAAATAGCATTAATCAAAATAAATTTATAAAATACAACTTGAAATGGCTGTAATCTGATCTCCAAATTATAAAAGCAAAGAACAGAAAATTAACACACTTTTCACTAAAAAGATTTCTGGAAGTTCTAGATAGAATTTAGAATACAACAAAGCACTTAATTGAAACATATAAATTTTAAACAATATAAATATATTCAATAGATTTACAAAGACGGAATAACTTCTTTAGAAAAAAATGCAGAAAAATTCTTACTTTAAAGAGTTGTCCTCCGCATTTTTTACAGCATTGTGCAATTCATTATAAAGAGTATCAGGTTTATTATGAACTAGAATCAAATAACTTAAAGCAGTGGCAGATCTTAGTCTTACAGCACGATGTCCATCACTAAGTGATCTTAAGAAAGTTGTCTGAAGTTGAGGCAAGAAAGGCTTCAACATCATACCTACCTAAAATCCAAACATTTTATTGTAATTTAATTTTGCATAGAAATTTTAAGATATTATAAAACAGAATATTATCATATCATAAACTATCTGCTTTTTATTTTGTCCAAAAAAACTAAATAAAATTATTATATTTTAAAATTAACTTAGTTTATATTTAAAATTAGCATTTATTGTTCTATTATTAATAAATATTAACTGATTAAATTTTAAAATAATCAAAATAAATCTGAATTTTTACAGGAACTCAAATCTTTTACAATCCTAATTTTATTTTGCAGAAAGATTTCTTGTACTATTCAAATATCATTGATCAAAACTATTATCTCGTTATTTTTATTTAATAAATAAAATAAATATTTACAGCATTATTTCATGTTAGATGGTTTTCAAAGTAAAATTAAATTTACACCTATAAAAATTCGCTATTAATAATTTTAAATATCCATTGTTAAAAATAAGAGCTTCTTGAATTCTCCAATTGTAAAAAAAAAAATCTAGATTTGTATTTAAATAATTTTCAATTAAATTTTTTCAGGATTCAAGCTTTTTTAATTTTTGCTTACAAGTAGATAAAAATATTAAGATATCTTTTAAATTGAGGATTTTCAAAAATGTTTCCCTTATTAGTCATAGGATGAAAAGATTTGTCATATTATCTAATCACAGTCCACCAATGCAACCATTGCGTAAGAATTGGTAAAACAGAATAGGAAACAAAAGCAATCGACAAGATGAATAACTTTTTCTAAATTTACTCTAAGAAAACACAAAATTATAATAAAATAGTAATATAAGGTTGCATAAAGCTGTAAGCAAAAGTTCAAAAAATTATGCTGATACAATATTTATATTACCCAGAGTAAAGAGTAGGTCAAGAATTTTAAAAAAGAGTATCATCAGTATTTCAGTTAGTGTAGTGTAGCTATATACTAATAAACAACATAATTTCATAAACTCATTTATAAAATGTATTTTTTTAACTCGATTGATATTAAAAGCAAATTAAAAACTATTTCATAAAATTACTAATCTAAAGTTCTGAAGAATTCTAACTCACTTTTGAAAGAAGAAGGGCTAATGTTTCTAGTAAAGCTACTTTGATAGGCCAATTATAGCGATCACCAAGGATTCGAATTAAAGGACCAGTAATAACTACTACTGAAGACTTGAGAGCATCAGCACTTGTCAATTTTATAACTTCGCCAAGACCTTGAGCTGCTTGTTCTTTATCTTCAGCCACACCATTCAAAATGGCTTCCCTAAAGATAGGAAGTATGGGGCTGATACCCTAAAAGAGTAAATCAAGTTAAGGAAAAACATCTATGACCCTTTTAAGAAAAAATAAAGTTAAATATCAACATAGTGATTCTTTCAAAAAGTATATATATTAAACTTACTTTCTCAATACAAAATCCAGGAAGTAACTCATCGCCTTTCAAATCGCTAGCAGCAAATCTAACTGCTTGTCGAACATCTGAAATAAGTCTCAACTGTTCTGTAGTATTTAAATTCTGTAATATAAATAAATAAAAATATATAAGTACATATTTTTGTAGATTAAATTAATACTAATCATAAATAGTTTTAAAGAAATAGAGCTAAATTAATAGTCAATTGTAAAAATTTCAAAACTTCAAACAGTTCTAAAAATATTTGAATAAATAAGACATTTGCTTGAACTGAATATGAAGAACAGAAAAAGCAGGTTCTGTTATTTTGACGATTAAATTATTATGTAAGTGAGATAGCCTCACTAAAACTGGTTCATAATGAAAGTAGTACCAAATATTACTTATTTTATAAAGAATATGAATAAATATCCTTTGAGATGCACTTGAATTACAAGAAGCATGGGCACATTCTGGAATTTCAAACTATTACTTTTGAAGTAAAAGAAATATGATAAACAATATTTACAACAATATTTTGAACATTACCAATTATGAAAGTTGAAACCTTTCAATTTATTTATACTTTTTTTAATGCTGGATTGGAGCAAATTTTAATGAGTCAAGATCTGCAAATATTTCCTTCGGAATTATTTTTATTTCATACTAGCCGCCTTTAGCGACCAGTCGGTTCGCCAGTATTAATGCTCGCTAAAATTTTCATATGATATTTTATGTAGCTGTGTCTCATAACAGGTTTTTCACCAAAATATTTTTAAACCAAACAAATTTTGGTAATCATATAATTCATTTATAGTATTATTTTCTTCAGATGTTCTGTTCATTGTACTACTCATCTTTCTCTTTCTATCCGAGCAATGATTGTCCCGGAATTGATATTTTACTTAAATAGTGGAGGAAAAGGTCTAAAATTCTACGTTTTTATAGAATAAGAAGATTCTAATTTTCATAAAGGTAAACACACTAAACAAATAAAGACACAATTGGTTTTCAAAGTTCAAAAACCGCTTGGAAAATGCCGCGCACAAAGGAAATAATGGTGACACACATACACCCTTCTTTTCTTTTCTTTTTTTCTCTCCTTTTTTCTTCACTACTTTTCTTTTTACAAACCTTTTTTTCGCTTTGTTATTTTTTTTCTTCTCTGCCCAGACTGTATTTCGAGCAGGCATAGATTAAATATTCATACAGACTCATAATAAAAGCAACTATTTCCTTTCTTTTTTAAACATCCCGTTATCTATGAATGAAAACCAACTGACTTCGCGCATTTCTTTCTAAACAAATCATTATTTATTACTTCCTGCTATCTAACTCAGTTGGTGTGGGGGGAAGGAAATGAAGATTTTTGGCGGGAAAATAAGAAAAGTGTCATTTTAACTATTTTCCACGCAGTTTTTTAATTTTTTCTGTCCATAAGAACCATCCTCGTGTCTTAACGAAAATATTAAAATAAAAATTAGCCGAATCGGTCGAGCCGTTCTCTAGTTTTACGCTTAGCAACGCATTTCGAGTTCCATTTTTATTAATATAGATTTGGCATTGAATTTTCACAAAAATGAAGAATTCAGAATTTTGAGAATCCTATTTTATTACTCTTGTGATTGATTATGTTTTAATTATATATGCCGAGATTGATTATGAGACAATACTACAATACTTTTAATACCTAAAACATATTTTGTATCATCTTATTCATTCTATTGTTTAACTCATTTTATTTTAATTTTGAGTATTTAGCTTAATTCATTATTTTTGTAATTTCAACATCTCCCAACCCAAAAACTCATGTCTAATTCCATTCTGTTAATGGATCAAAATTTCAAACCAATTTTTAGTAATACTTTTCTTTGCAAATCGTTTAGATTATGGGCAGAAAAGACCCACTGTTAAAAAACAAAAACTTTTGATATCATTATAAACTTACATCTAAAGCATATTGAAATTTTTGTTTTTCATAACAGTGTTATGTTCTTTGAATTTTGCCCTTTTCTATTGATGATATGTATCAAAAAATTCCACAGAAATTAGGCCCAATTTTATTATTATTAAATATAAATAAACATTAATTCTAAAGATTGGAATTCTGAATGTTTAAGAAACAAAAAAGAGAGAAAAGGAGAAAAAGAAATCTCATAAAGAAAATCTTCTCAGGTAAAAGCAGACAAAGAGAATGAAACAATTGACTTTGATATGTTCAAATAGTAATATTTTAATATATTAACTATAAAAAAATGTTTAAAAATGTGTAGTTATTGAATTTAAATATTACCTAAATAATACAGTATTTAGATTAGATCTGGTTGGATTAATATGGATAAATGGTAGGATATTTAGGATTCTCATAACTAATTCATCTAATGCTCAAAAAATTTGAACTTCTGGTAATTTAAAACACATGACCTTTAAATGGGCCATGTTCAATAAATAATCATCCACTGCAATACAGTTATTATCAAAGGAAGTGAGTTACCTTGGTAACAGCATTTAAAGCCTCCCAGCTGAGCTGCAGAATTTTTCGGTCATGGTCAGTAAACATTCGGATTAGCCCACGAATAAGCTGAGGCACGTGCTGAGATATATCAACTTTTCTCTGACAACAATATGACAATAAAAGAGCAACAGCAGCATGTCTGCGTAAAGAATCTGTGCTTCGAGTAGCCTCTAATAGATGGTCGATAACAGTTCGCACTCCTAAATCATCTGTTGCGGCAAGCACAACTGTCTGAGAATACTCCAGAGTCTACGAAAATAACAAGCCAAATATTAGATATTAATCATATGTTTTCAGTTTGAAAACTTTTAGAAATATAACAATAAAAGAAATGGTAATTTGAAAGTAAATCCTAATAATTCAGCCATTGTAAATAAAAAAAATTTAAAAAATGAAAAATTAAAATGGTATTTAAAGAAATTTTTTTAATTAAATTTTCTCAATAAAAAGCTTTTTATTTATTGCTCATTTATCTTACTGCCTTACTAGCCTTTACTTGCCTCTTTACAGCCTTACTAGCAAAACCAATACATCCTTGATATTCAAAATTTTACAATATATTATAACTACTATTTTTAAAAAAATTATTAAAAAAGGAGAATTAATAAAAAACATTAATTTATCATAGTCCTTAATATATCCATGAAAACCTTCAGGTAAGAAACAAAAGAAAAATAATATATTAAGATGCAACAATTTTCACTAACTCAAAGTTATTCCACTTAATAAATAGATAATAAAATCATTAATAACATTATACTATATTGACTTAAAAGTTAAAAGATTGTAATAAGAATAAATTTTACCACCTATTTTATAGTAACAAGTTATAAAGTATGTATACTATTCATTTTATAAAAATTGTATAATATACTTGAAAAGATATTTTAATATTCTTTTTCTTGTTATTAATATTATATATATATATATATATATATAAAGAACACAGAAATAAACACAAACCTGAGCTTCAGTAGGTGTGTTTATGGCTGAACTTAAGGCAGATAGTAAAGCTGGAAGTATTTTGTGCAAATGTTTGGTTAAAGCATCACCAGCAACCGCAGACAGAAAAGCCAGAGCTTTGGTGTTCACAGGTGGTGCTGTAAGCTACAAGAGATAAAATCAAATAACATTTTTTAAAAAAATTATAGATATAAAATGTCATAATTTAAAAAAATTTGGAGAACATACTTGAGGAACCAGATACGGCAAAACAACTTTGCTTTTAATGGCCATTACTTGTCTTAAACCATCTAGAGCATATTCAGAGTGGACGGGATCACTCTGAAAATTTAAGAAACACCAAATCAGTACAAATTTAAATATGCTTTAAGAAAATATTAAATGGATTTTTTTTTTCTAAAATAAACTCACCAACTGATGGAGCAAATGAGGAAGAATATCATCCAAAGCTCTGACGCCAACTGTTGAATGAAGGCTATCAAAAGTTGTAGCTGCAGCAAGCCGTACTTCTGGTAAAGGATCACTCAAAGCTCGTCTAAACGATACATATATATTTGAAAAATATTTTAGGAAACATTTTTTTAATGGTGCAGTGCCTAGATGCAATTTGATTTTAATCATGTGATTAGAATCTATAGTTCAGTTCAAAAATAATTATGTGATATAATCACCAGATCCATTGAAGCATTATTTTTAAAAAATAATCACATAACTTCAGAAATATAGATAAATTTACAAAACATTTCAGAAGTAAAGGGTATTTTTTTTATAATTTATAAGAAATATACACTTGTATTTTTCAAAAATATAATAAACAAAATATTGAAAAAATATTCTATATATTAATTTTCATTTTCACACTTTCAAAAATCAAGAACTAGGAAAAAATATTTTGCTCATGAATATTTAATTACTCAAAATATTGATTAAACTCACTGTATAATTTTTTAAAAAAATTTGCATTAAAGAAATTTGCCTAATCAAGACAATTTTAAAATAAAAAGTTTAATATTCTCCGATTTTATTATCTATAAATGGAAGGGGAGGAAGGACTTATTCAGTTCTGATAGAGTGAACATAAAATTAAATCCTATCTCAAATTACCCTTGTTCACTTTATCCTTTTCATGTCTCTAATTTTATGTCCTTCGAATGAAAGTTTAAAAAGAATTAAATAAATTAGTATAGTTAAATAAGGATTAATAAATAAATATTATTAAAAAATACTTTCTAAGAAATAGGAATTCAATCTCAACAAACAGTTCCTGCAATAATAGTTGATAAATCAATCATTAAGATAATAATGATCTCAAAAAAAGAAAAGCCAATTCTAAATATAATCACCAGAGCTGTACAAAGAAAAAAAAAACTATTACTTAGCTGATCATTCACAGATTAAAAATAAATTAGAAAAAAGGAATAAAGTAAAATTATATCCTTTTTAATGGCTGAATTTATTAAACATTGAAAGCAACAAAAGAATATTCTAATTCCGCATTTTCATGTTAAACCACTTTTTAAAAAAATTTACAGAAATTCGATGACTTGATAACTGGCAGCTGAAAATGAAAAATATTACTTGTGACAGTCAGAAATAACTTTTTAAACAAAATAGGAAATCAGAGATAATCAAAAAGCTTTACATTTCTCATTAATTTTTCAATACAAAAGTCAGAAATTATGAAATTTCTCAAGTTTCCAAACTTTTATTTTATGTTTGGATCATTTTAAATAATATAATATTATGTATAGACCTGTTTACTGAACAGAAATTCAAATGTTGCTTGCTTGCTTTTTTGATTTCTTATATTCTTTGTTAATTCAACAATTTTAAAGAAAAATGCATTAATTGAAGACTGGGAGTAAATAAAGAGACCAATATGCTCAGATTATTTAAAATCTCTCATTTTTTAAAGGTCAAAATTTACAACATAATAAAATATTTTTACCTTACTGTAGGGACCAAACTCTCTACAAATGTAAGCACCATCTCCCTACTAGTTGAAGCCATAATCTCACTCAAACCAATGCACACACCCTGTCTTTGATCAGGTCTGTCAGAATCCAGGCCCTTCTCAAGAATTGGAATAATTTCAGGCAGTACTCTTTCTCCGAGTTTGCGAACTAAATCTCCCAAGGTACGAGCAGCAACCTGAAATTTGAAAAAATAAAATAATAATTAATAAGGAGAAAAATATATAATTAAGATTTCTAATGTAATCAATGAACTCGAAATTATATCAAGTAAGCAAAATTAATAATACCTGTCGTTTATCATAACTATTACTGGCTAAACATCCCAACAACAAAGAGAAAAGTGTAGGAAGTATTTCTCTTAGTGTTCTCGGGGTATTTGTCACAACAACTTTCCATACATGAAGAGCTGCTTGTCGAACCATTAGTGCCACATCAGATCTGCCCATGTACAAACCAGCCAAAACTCGGTTACGTCTATCAGCGCCAAGAGATCCCAAGATAGCCTATTAAAATTATTAAGTCATAAATAACACTTATCAATATTAACTATAATAAGCTGATTCTTTTTCAAAATAAACATGTAAATGGAAATTCAAATTTAATCACATAAAAAATTAGCTCAATCATAAATTTTGCAAAATAAGTCCTTTCCATACCATTTTAGCACCTCTACTCTTAAAGCAAATAATGAAAAAACAAATGTTATTAAACAAATATTGATTTTCAGATACTTTTTCAAAGATTAAAAAATATTAGATTTTACCGTTATTTTTAATAATCAATGTTAATAAAAACAATTAAATCTTAAACTACTTAAAATGTTTTATAATTAATTTTGCTGCTGTTTTAACAGTAAAAAAATATTAATAGGTTAAGATATGAATAATAATAAAATTGTGAATATGCATAAGTCCATCCCAAAAGAAATTACATCAGGGGAAAATAAACAGAAGAATCATGAAGTTTAGGTCTTTTTAAATTTCTATTCTACATCATTTCAACTTTCTAAAGAATAAAATAATAATAAATATCTTGAAATTAAAAATTTTTTAAATTTTCTTATTGTATTTTCAAGTGCATTACATAAAAAAATAAATATGTACACAAAACCTAAATAAAAATAACATGTTAATAATATTTAAACTGAGTTTACTTTGTGAGACTGTTCTGTACCAAAATTATCATCTTCATCAGCAGTTTCGGTTGTCATCTTACCAGAAACACCTAAAAAGGCCAAAACAAAAATATTTAATTACATTAAATTAAAAATATAGAAAAAAGGACAATAAAATCATTTTAAAACACAATTAAAGTATATCCAAATTATAATACAACATAAAATCTTCCAGAAGGTCATCTAAAATGTTTGTGAAATGTTCTTTTTTCATAGATTAAATATCATACAAAATTAATAAAATAAGGGCGTAAGCACTTGTATGATGAGAATCATTTTAAATTTATTATAACTTATGACAATATATTTAATTTATACAAGCCCATTTTGAAGAAAAATGTCTTCATGAACAATTTTAAATAAAAACAAATTTATTGAAGGGATAATAAAACATAAGATGATAAAAAAATTCTTTAAGAAATATTCAAATATTTAAGCATAATACACAGGGAACAAACCTGAAATCTTATAAAGTAAATCTCCGAGCAACTGAACTGAACTGTAGCGGATTCTCCAATTATCATCAAAAAGTCCTCTTTCTAATTCAGGAAGAAGCAGAGTTATTGCAGTATCTGCATACATATTAACTATCCTCTGACCAGCTCTCAAAGCAGTGTCTCTGACATATTCATTTTCATCAGCTAAAGCCTAAAATATAAAATCCTCATTATAATTCATTTGTATAAGGATTCATCAATTTGTATGAGGATTCGGAAAATACAAGAGTTCAACTTACTGTCTATTACAAGATTAAATAGGACATTGATATATATAAACTGAATGAATGAGTTGCAAAATCAAATTATCCTTACATCATTAAAAAAAATCACAAAAAGTGTTAAGACAAATAATAATAAAATTAAAAACATTCACAATGATAAGCAAAAGATAGCAGAAATTCACCGCCATTTCTTTAAACACGATACTTTGCATATCTAATACTTGGAAAACTAGGGACATTAAATGACAAATTTTTAATTAAAAGTAACAATAGTGCTTCTTGTTGTTTTGTTTGTTTGCTTTTGGTCAATTAAGTGATTAATTCATTAATCTGACAGCATAGCTGTACATTATTAATGTACAATGTCTCCAAAATGAATAAAAAATTAGTTAAAAAATACTTTTTATAGAGAAAACTTTTAATACTGGTATAACATTGTCAAACTACTGTGTTTAATAACTATCATAAAGTTCAGCTTCATGAAATAAAAATCAATTTAAAAACATTTAATTGGAACTAGTCAAGCAAGTCTTTTGAAATGTCTCCATAGTCTCCGAGTATACTGTGAACAATAAAGTGAAATATATCTTATAACAGTGAAAAGTTAAGCAATTAAAAATCTTAATTTTTTCAGTTTAAATGATTTGTAAAGATTAGTACCATTTAGAATTTTGCAATATAATAATAAATAGAAGAATATTATCCCAAAATATGCTACAAAAATAGATTAAGTTGAGAAAATAATGTTACTTTTACTGAACATTAAAAAGAGAAAGGTCTTCAAACAGACAATTACCATTTTAGTTGTTCCTTGAAGAAAAATAGATGCAATATACTATGGTTATTAAAATTTTGTACAATTTAATATTATTACTTCTTTGACGATTACTGAGATAAAACATATTAAGGATTAACTTTTACAATGCATTTATGAAACCAAAAGAAACTATCATGTAAATATAGCTCTTAGAGAAACAAATAATTAAGTTATTCACATGTTTTTTAATAGACAAAAAGATAATTTTTGAAAGTGACTAGGAGTTCTAAATTCAGGAAAAGGCTTGGATACTTTAATATCTAATTGTAATTACATACATTTAAACAAGCAAAGGGTTTAATAATTTTACAAATTACATATATAATATCAAACAAAATACTACAGAAAATATTTATATGCTAAAAGATGAATTACTTAAAAATTTGTTTGCAAAAACAAGAATTAAAGGTAAGAGAATGGTAATACACTATTTTTATTAATAGAGCAAACATTCATTTTTAAAAAGTAGAAACACTGGATCAAGATAATAGTAATTAATACACGAAAGCATGAACAATGCATTATAATATACTTCCTCTACTCTCCTTCACACCTCAACAAAAAAAAATTCTAATTCCAAAAAATTTCAAAAAAAAATTTATTCTTAGAACGCTCTTCACAAAAGACATCTTAATATTATATGTAAAATTTAAAAAGAAGAAATAATATATTAAATACAACTTTAATAGAGCAAATAAAATTATATTACCTTCAAAATGGGAGTAATAATTTCTCCAATATATGGTGTAAAATCTTTTTTGAAAACCATGGGCAAGTAAATAAACATCATTATGTAACCATCTTTCACATGTGGTGCAATATCCATTCTCTCTGCAGTAGCTATGATTTCAGGCATAAAAGATTTTAATTTCTCTACTCCTAACCCTCCAATTACTTCACTTAGACCTGAAAAAAATTAAAGACACAAAAAAGAATTAATACAAATATTTTTTATGCAACATAAACAAATGTAATCACTTACAATTTACAATATCCAAATTATTTTCAATTAATAAAATAATTGCTTATTTTATGTTTAAAAATTTATTAAAATATGAATTAGCTTCATTAATACTTTTAGCTATCCAAAAATAAATATTATTCCCTCTAAGAATGTTTTTTTAATCAAAATTCTATTATATATCTTTTAAAATCACTTTAAGCAACACAAAATACACAGTTATACACAATAGTTATAATTAAAATACAACTCAATATATATAGCTTCAATATGCAAAATGTATATTGAAACTTGTGTATGTGTTATATGTAATAATCTTATTGATATTCAAAGGGGGGGATTTATTTATTAATTTTTAACCTGTCCATACATTCTTAAAGGTCTTTGTAGTAAAAATTAATCTTACAAATTTTTAAAAAATTAATAGAATATAGGTAAAATATTAACAATCACTAACAAGCTTTATTTTAAGTTGAATGCCTTTAATTGCATTAACTAGGTATTTGAAACAACCCCTTTCAATTCATTTCAATAATTGGGTAATTTTATAAACAGATTCCTTACAAAAAAAAACTATTTTCTGCAACAATATGCATGACACAACTTCCAAGATTACTCTGCAGATTTTCAGTGATCAGCAAACAACAACCAAAAGCTTCCTTGGTTAAAAAATTCATAGTATATGTAATCATTTGAGCATGATAACTACAATAATTTTAACTGAATGTGATCCAGAATTGAATATATTTATGAAAAATGAAATTCTCACCTTTTATTTTAACTAAGAAAGAATGGAAATTTTCATTTCCTCATAACTTTATTAAACATAAACAGAAATATTACACTATTTATGTGAATGTGTAGTAATAATATTCAATAACTTTATATGTGCACATTAGTGCTATTATAATTAAGAGCAAATCTTTTGAAAATAATATAAACACAAACCAAAATCATTCCCTAATATTTTAGAATAAAGATTCAAATCTGTTTTAAATTTCTAAACCTATGCATGTAGCAAATTATGTAAAAACCCAGTATATTAAAAATGATGGTTGATGCTATAGTAACATTCTTTTTATCCCTACAACTCCAACTGTTGTGAAATGGAGAAGAAAATGATGGAGGTATTTTTTTAAAAAAAAAATTTCAAGGAAAATAGAAACTGCTTTTGTCTTCTGGAATGTCAATTGATAAATCGCTTTTAAAATTTTATAAAATAATTGAAAAATATATATTAAACAGTAAATTAATTCAAAATGGTATTAAAAGAATGTTTTCAAAAAGGAATATAATGAGAAAGGCACTGCAATAATAAGACTCAATACTGGTAGCAAAAGGAACAATATAAAAAATGAAACATTTTTAAAGCAGATTCTCATTGACTATTAAATTCTTTTATCTACAAAAAAAAAAATTGAGAAAAATATCAAAATTTATAAAGTATTAAAATTTTACATATTACATAAACTTTATTTTTTGATGTAAAACAGGAAATTTATATTAAAATTATTGTAAAGTTAAAATAAATTTAAAACTTAATATCAATATTAAATACAATAGCAACTATTGGTATTCAGTTTTCAAAACCTTTATTTCAAAAAGAGAAGTAAAACAACAGCTGGGTCATTTTTAAAATTGAATCGAGAAAATATTTTTAAAGGAATTGAAAACATTTAAAATATTAAACAATATTTAAAAAGGTATAATCCCCAGTGCACTATAAAACTTTATCCAAAATTGTATAGCTATAAAAATTCAGCCAAACAATATGAAGAAAAATCATTAATTTCAAAACAAAAATTTGAATGTTAAAATATATTTTTTAACCTATTAAGAAATATTTATTAACCCCTTTAGAATGTACGCCCTGCAAAATTTCCAAATTGTCTATTTTTTTTAACAAAAAAATCAAATATTGTATTAAAGTATGGAGGAAAGTTGCTGCTGCTTTTCTTCATAATTCTAAATATTTTTTCCTTCAGCAAATCTTGGAAGCAATAAATTCATTGCATATATCAGACTAATTTTTGACTACAGTTAAATCTTAAGAGTTAAAATTAAAAAAATCAATTGGATTGTTCAAACTCGCCTTGTGCAGCACCAGATCTATCTACTGAGCTATTCTCAGATGTAAGGGTCTGCATGAGCCATGGAAGGAGGTCGTCAAAACTACTTTCACCCATACCCTTAACCATAGCACCTAAAGCTCGAGCTGAAACACTCCTCACCTACAACAGAAATGAAAAATACTATACTGATAACAAAAAAGAAAAGAAAAGAAAAAAGAAAAAGAAGAATTGGGAAGAATAGATACTGACCTCTGGCACAGGATCCAATAGAGATTGTTTTAAACCTGGAATGATGTTTGGCAGATAGGGTGCTAAATCCTGTAAAATATTGTAAGACTCAGTTAATTTGCATATATGTTAATTTTTTAATTAATTAAATATATAATAATGGATTTTTTAAAAGTTCTAAGATCATAACAAAGCAAGGTCAAATATATAATTATTATTCATAAAACGAACTTGATAAGAAATGCATTTATACAATAAAAAAACTATCAAAGAAAAAAAAACCTGATAATGAAAATATTATCAGTTAATCAAAGATAAAATTTTTTAATAGTGATGTTGTAAAATCCTCCATTCTACTTAGAATTTAATTTTGAGGAGAAAAAAAAATCAAACGGATTCATAAAATATTACTAACAATACTATTACTAATAATATTACTAATAATACTAAATATTAACAAGCTAAATACCAACTGCAAAAAGCAATTACATTGAAACTACATTACACTAAAAATTACTTAGTTAAATTAATAAAATTTATAAAGTCAGTAACTAAAAACTTAAGAATACATGCATTTCACAATTTATATTTTTATAATTATCAAATCTTTTAACTACAGAGATGCTTCCATTATTTTACACACTGAAATTAATAAACAAATTTTTAGTTTAAAAAAATGTATTTATGCCCTTTTTCCTGGAAACATCAAATATTTTATATCTAACAAAAAATCAAAGACCATCAGAATTCCATATATTTATTATGATTAGCAAAGATTAAAATACTATGCAACTACACCCAAATACTACTAGTATAATTAACAATTTTTATTTACAAATTCTTTAAATAATTATAAATATTATTTTACCTTCTGATCAGTCAAAGAGTACATGTTGCCAATAATTTGGGCAGCCATTTTTCGAGTTTCCGTAGATCTGTCCTGAAAAGCTCTCTGTACTACAGGCATGATTAAAGCCAGTGATGGTGCATCAATAAAATGAACAAATCGTGTATCCAAGAGAACAGCTAAACAATAAGATGTTTTCTTTGAAGGATCTTGCAAAGCATCCAAAAGAGTTGGTACAATTGCTGAAAGGGAACAAACCTATTTAGAAAATAATAGTTTATGCAGGGTTTAAACTAATTCAGAATGTGACTTAAAAAGAAAATTTTAAAACTTTGATTTTAATCATTTTTTCCTTCCTCCAATTACACCATTCCAAGATAACAAGTTCTGTAACTTTGTCATATAATACATTCATTGTAAAAATAATATTGATTTTAAAGAGTTCCCTTATACTGGGAAATTGAATCGAGGGAATTAAAAATTTTAATATGTGATTAATCTTTTTAATCTTTGCAAATTAATCTGATGTTTAGTAATTAAATATACATATCAGTTTATATACTCAGTCGGGGAGGGGGTAAGCGTCATAGGCAACTATTAAATTTGACATGTTTTTTTTTTGTTTTTACTTTAATATTTGTTTAATATTTATATTTAAAAAATTTATAAGCATCAATATACTACATTTTTATGTATGATGCCTCAAATTTTTATTGCATTCAGATGTTTACTAGCATCAAATAATAACAATAAAAAAAAATTAAAATTGCAATACTTCTCTTTTGCTGAATATTAAAACAAGTGAAAGACAACTTTGACAAAATATTAATTATGGAATTGGTTCCTTGTAATAAAGTCTTCATTTTATTCCATTATTAAATATTACATGTATCAATTTAAATATAAAATATTTCAGAAGTGATTTCTGATAATAATTTTTTTCCACCCATCACTAAATTGCATTTGAATGTAAAAACATTTAAACTCTTTCTTAAAATTATATTATCAAAAATACAAATTATACACACATTAATGTTTTTGAATGATGAATTGAAAATATATTATCACAAATACAAAAAAATTATCACAAATACAATAATATTTCAAAATGTGATAAAATATTTTTAATCTTGAAAATGAATGAAACAATATACTAATGATACCAGAAGAAGATCCAATCAGATGCAAGCTTAGTCTACTGAAATAATTACTTTATTAATTCTAAATTATACATTTATTTCAATTTATAATTAATTAAATTTCAAAAAATTCTAAAAAAATTTTTTTATTAAATCAAAATATTAAAAAGAGTCAACTATGTCATCATTCAAAAGTTATATACAACAATTAATTGGCAATCTATCTTTTTTTATTTGTTTGCTTGTCTTTCATGTATATAGCATTTTTTTTTTTTAATATTAACATAGCTTTTAAACAAAGATTATGTAGAACTTTACTTATTCATTTCTTTGATATACTGAAATTTAAATGCAAAATCTAAATTTTGCATTAATTGCTCATTGTTTGTTTGTTTCCCTTCTTCCTAATTATTTCTTAAAGAAAAATTCTGCACAACTATTTTAAAAAAATCAAGGTTATTAACTGTTGGTTTTCATTTTAAAATTATTCTAGATACTTCTGGGTAGGTTTAGTTCTAGATAATCTTGTGATCTGCAAAAATATTTACAAGGTATAATAAGAAATATAATTCAAATTTTAGAAATGTGGAAACCCTGTATTTTTCAATGGGTGAGTAGCAAGTATTTTTTCATAGGCACAGAATAAACTTACAATAAAAAGAGCTGAACTACATAAATAACTAATATGCCAAGGATAAACACTGAGAAACAAAATAAATATGATAAATTGATCAATAAAATAAATTTATATAATGTTTAGGATATTAAAAGTAATGTATAATTACTATATAAAAAATTAACTGATCTCATAAATGATTTGGTTCAAATCCAATAACTTTGAAATCTATATTTCTGTGTAAATTTATCATACTCTTCAGAAATAATAAAAAAGATCTTAAAGAAATTACAAAAATAATGAATTATGATCATGAAAACAAACCTTGAATTTCAGGATTTCTAATGACAGATCCAATTTGCTTCAGAGCTTGAGCACCTGCTTTCTGAACATTTATATGGGAATCAGATAAAACTTCAATTAATTTAGGCACAATGCTAGGTAAACAAGAAGATAGCTGCTTAGGAGCACAAAACGCCATAGCACCAAGTAAATCAATAGAACCTGGTAAAAAACATTATAAATTATATTCGATATAGTAAAAGGCATTTGTTATATGTAAAAAGGCAATTAAATTACAACAAATTCATAGTAAAAAAAAAAATTCAATTTTCAATTTATAAATCAAGTGAGAATAGAAATAGTAAACCTTTTATGTCCAAAGTAAAAATGTTTGGAAATTGGCTATTATTCATTAAAGAGGTTCTTAAGAATATTTGCATTACAGACATCTTTACACTCTTTGGAATTAATTTAGAGAACTATTAAGCATTTCTTATAATCTGATACATAATAAAACTTAATTCATTCAACCATAAAAATAAATTTGTGTACATATGATACATTGATTATTAATTTTAACTCTCAAATAAATAAGCCATTGTTTACATACAAATTGCATACCTAAATATACAGATTATCAAATATAATAATTTGAAGGAATCTATATAATTTTTGCAGTTCAAATAAAGGAAGAACATCGGTTTTAGCAGTTAAACGCTTATCACTAAAAGATAAAATAATCAATGTTTTATTTCACACAGCATTTCTCATCTAATAAGAATGTTATAATCTGAAAAATTCCAATTAATTTAATAAGGTACAGCTTTCACTCATAATATTTTTTTTAAAAAAATAAGGCAAAAAAAATTTTTTAATCGTTTTTTAATTTTTATTTTAATTTTGTTACAAATTTAAACATTAGAGCAAATAAATTATATTTCTGATCCTGTAAAAATAGTATTGCCGAAGAATACAATCACGATTATCCAATAAAATTACTGTTTCACAAAGGAAGATAAAGTGTTTTATAAAATATTGCACTGTAAAAAAAAATAAAAAGACTAAATAAACGAGATTTTAAAATGTTACAATTTCATTTCAGTCATTTTGGAAAGAAAATGATGTACTTATACTTAAAATATAAATTAGTCAGATTAAGAAGTGACAAAATTATTCTAACCTGTTATCCACTAATCACACAAAAACTTATCGTAATTTTAAATCACTTACAAATAATATTTTTCTTCTGTAATATCTTTCATATATTAGATACATAATACATTCAGTGAATTATTCGGTATAGTAAGTATTTATTACTATACCGAATATCAGGTACCATTTGTCTTAGTTTACATTTGACAGTTAGCAATTTTTATAAAAAGAAACAAGGGAAATTTAAGAAAATACACAATATAAATCCAAAAGAAAACACATCTGTAGAATTTTTTATTCATTTGTTTATAAAGTCAAACTAAGGGCAATTAATTATAAGTAGTTTTAAAAAATTTACAACTTAAAAAAAATTAAATGATTATTTTATCCATTAAAAAATCAACAAATAATTTTGAATCAACAAATCAGTTTATTCCAAAATTCCTTATTTACCTGTTTTTGTTCTCCAAGAATCTTCTTCAAGAGCATTAATTAATGATGGCAAAACAAGTTTAACACCATGTGCACTTAATCGACTCATAACAGCTTTGGCAGTATCATCAGTTGCCTGGAAAAGAGAATTCCTTTAATAATAGACATTAATTAAAGCATATTACTTTTCTTCGTAATTATTAATTCTATTTATTATTTTACCTCCCGAACATACTGGTTTCCATCACCAAAGCAATTCAAAAGATGGGGCAGAAAATTTACAACATAGGGTTCAAAAAGACGGCCAAGCATGTTGCACAACATTTCAAAAGCAAATAAAGCACCTGAAAAAATATTTGAATGCAAATGAAGGTCACAAAATAAATCAAAAATCCTATAAATAAGATAATTATGATGTTTTATAAAAAAACTTGATGAATGACTTATAATGCTATTATTATCGATACTGACTTATGTATACTATACTACACTTAAAAATGCAAGATTCTACTAGCATATAAAAATGAAACAGAAAAAAAATGCATCATAAAAATATGAATAAAAAATTTTCAAAATGGCTATCAATCTTTTATAATCATATGAAACATGGACATAGACAACTTTATGCTAGACAAAAGAAGAGATTAGCTTTAAAATGTAAATCATGATTTCATTTATGTAAACTCGAATATTGCTAAAAAGATTTTAATAATAAGCCTCTTTTATAACTATTAATTACTCTAAAGAAATGCAACCAAAATATTTTTGTCGTATTTGCACACATTAAGAATTAAAAGCAAAATAAAAAAAGCACCATAGGAAAATTAAATAGAAATGCTCTGGCAGAATTTAACTTAATTCAGCAATTATGTATATATATATATATATAAACTGCTTGTAGAAAAAAAAGGGATGTTAGTTGAAAGAAAAAGAATTCAAAAAGGGGCTAAACAACCATTCAGAAGTAATGACATTTAACAGAGAAAAATAAACCCAGAAAATGCTTTTTAGAAATTTTAAATTGCCTTAAACTATTGAACAAAAAGATTTTAATTTAAACCAATTATTTACAAAAAGTTTTTAAAAATAAACCTAGATGAAACAAACATTATGATTTACTGAATATATAAGGTATTTTAAGGAATTGAATTTATAAGGTAAAAAACTATTATAAAGCAAGAAAATTTATTATAAATATTACCTTCTCTATGCTTGTAATTTTTCTTATTTTGAATGGCTGTAGTCAATGTATTCATGATGTTAAGCTGCTTAAGGGATAAAATTCCAAGTCCTTTAACCAAGCCAGCTAAGCCATATGCTGCACCTTTACGTTCCCCATAGATGTTTGATTCCAATAAAAGATCTAAAAGAGTATTAACCAAATTTGGGGCCTCATCTTTTATTGCAGGCACTAATGGTGGTAAGCAATTGGCAACAGCTTCTTGAACCTAAAAGTTCAAAAGAATATTTTTATTTCCAAAAAAAAAAGCTTTTACCTTGTAAATACTGAATAAAACTGCAGTTGGTCCAATTTTTTTTAAATCATATTTTTTAATTGGTGAATAGAATTTTAAATCTAGAAAGAAAAAAAAATGAGAAGAAAATAGGGTCAATAAAGATAATAGGAAACAAATTTTGCAGATGCTATCCCCTCCCTCAATTAAAATTACTATAGAAAATGGAAAGTCTATATTTTTATGAAAGCACAATCTTTTACAGGGTGCATTAAAAAGTACCTGGTCATCCAAAATAATTTAACTTACCAGCCTCGCTCACATAAAGTTCCTAATTACTCTGATGTGTTCTTTTCTACTTCTATATTACAAGTAATCATAAACATGTTTTCTCTTCTGGCCATAATAATAATGAATTGATTTGGAAAGAATATATTTAAAATGCTCATAAACTACTGCAAATTGTATCAGAAAGTATTTTATTGCCTGTTCTTAGGCATTTCCATCTTTTTGTCTCACTGCCCAGGTTTGCAACTGAATATTATGATAGACGAAAAATATATCTAAACCTAGGAAATACACATTAAAATTGGCAAAAACTTAAGGTTCTATTGAATTTTAGAGAATGAATATAAAGCAAGATGTTGAATACACTATTCAACTAATTAATCATTGACATTTACGTAATGATTTTATATGCCGATCCAAAAACGCAATGGTCAATGACCACCAAAAAAATTTATTGTTAAAACTTATTACACCCAGTTTATCACCATTGATAGTATACATTCTCTATGCATGTTATTTTCCTTCGAAAATCATTAATAACATAAATCAAAATATACATAATTATGAAAGCAGCCATGGATGATTTCATATAAGATGTTTCTTCCATAACATATCTCCAGCTGAAAATAATCAGAATCCTCATCTTTAAATTCCTCCATCTTAGTAATATTTCCTTCTTTCACACAATGTTAAATGATTTTGAGTCGTTATTAATAGCCACTTTCATAAGATTAAATAATATATATGAAAAGTATATGCTAAATTTTTCTTAAAATGTGTATTATAATTTGAAATAAAATAATAAGCATCATTCGTAGATCTACAATTATTAATATCTATACGGTAAATTATCCCAAATACATAAGATTCATAGTTTTTTTAATAGCATTAATAGCTAGTTCTCAAACAAGTATTGAAAATTATCAGAAGTAATTGAGAACTTGGAGGAAAAAAACAAAAACAAAAGTTTCTTATGATAGCTTGGAGAAATGTGTAATATAGTAATTTATAAGTAATATATGTATAGTAAATAATGAATTATGAGAAAGATTTAGTTTAATTTCTTTAAATACAACTACAACAAAAGCAAACAAAATGCTTTTCTTCTTATAGAAAATAAACATGAAATACACTCCTAATTTCACTAAGACCTCATCAATGTGGTCAGCATTTTCAATGATTTCTACATCTAATTGCTCTGCCTGGCCCATATCAAAAGCCTAACAAGTATTATTTTACAAAATCAAACATAATCAATTCGACAAAAGTGTAACATTTTAAAATTTACACCCAAATTTGAATACAAACTATCTTATGAAAAATATGTTTAAATAAAGAAAACAGTTTACAGTATCAACTGAAAAGGATTTTTATGATCCCCCCTTCTTATCCTATAACAGATAAAAATATTACAGAGCAGTATGTATTTTTATTTTCAATAAAATTAATTTCATTAAAAATGTATAAAAGATGCAACATATCATAATATTACAAATTAAAAACATATAATTGCCTGTATATTTTTCTACCAAATTGGAAACTAAATTAGATATTTATTGTTTATTGCATTCTAAAATATTACCATATTCAAAAAATTACACCAGTATATTAAATAAATGTATTAAAATAGGATATTTGAAAAAACATACTTGCTGA
>JAOUZG010011055.1:1890427-1936905 GCA_026289955.1 Argiope argentata | reverse complement strand
AAAAAACATACTTGCTGAGATGGTGTGGACAATGCTTCAACAAGTTTAATTATGATAGGTTTTACACGAGAATCTTCTTTGTCCAAATGTCTGGCAAGGGTACCCATAAGAATCACAACACTCTGTCGAACGCAATCATAACTGGAATTATCCGGAGCTTGATCCATGAAATTGTCAAAAACTGGAAGCAATTCAGATAAGACATCCTTAAAAAGAAAAAATGTCAGCATGAAATATCCATTTTGGAAAAGGGAGTGTATTGAGCAAAAATTGTCACAGTTGATAAAATCAATACCTTTCCATGAAGGTCAGTGATAGAAATAGCGGCATCAACCATATGTTTTCGAACAGTAGCATGTCTATCACCTAAACCTTCGGACACAAAAAAGGACATGAGATTTGTCACTTGCTCTAAAGTAAGATAAGGTGCCATTTTGCCAAGAGCTAATGCTATTCCACTTCTTGCTTCCCACATATCTGGGGGAGATTCTGATATCACTCTTTGTAAACTATCCAAAACTGGAGGTGGTAGCTGAAAATAATTCATTCATAAGTTAAAAATAATAAAAAAAAACTATATAAATTTTAAAATGCAACACTATCGTTAAACCTCCTTTACAAGGCAATAAAAATTCCCATCATAATATTTAGTGAACAAAAAAATTGCACTCAATTAGGTTGTTACTGGCAACTTTTTACACGAACATCACATAATAAGGAATGCAGCTGTCAAAATAAATAGTCAAATGACGCAATCCATAAAGGAGGTTTGAACTTGCCATTCCACTTGTGTTGCAGTGAAAAGAAATGTATTATTTCTTAAATATTTTTTATAATTAATTCGAGATTTATTTGCTAATAAAAGTGAAAGCAATGGAAAAAATTTAGAAGATAGGGACGATGAATTTTTGTATCGAGATTAACATGTAAATTTGCATAATGGATATTTTCATCATGTTTTAGTTTTATTTTCATTATATATGTATACTATGATTTTTTAAATATATTTTCTTTAATCCAGGGCATGAATTATATCAAATTAATTAATATGACAAAAAAAAGAAAAATCATGGTAAGAAAAGTTAAGTATCCTCAAAGAAATATATTTAAATTTATGTCATATCATAGAAAAACCATTTGCAAAAATATTAATTTACCTAAACAATAATATCTAAAAGAACATTAAATTTAAATATTTAAATAAAAAAATGTATTATACACTGCCCTGCAAACCTTACAGTCAATTTACCCATTAATTAGTCATAAAATATACTTTACTACTTTATACTATTAGTTTTTATAAAAACTACTTTATTGAAAATAAACCACACTAATATTTTTGGAATCCTTTCTTTAGTGGTCAATAGATCCTTAAAGCAGACCCAGGACACATTTTTTTTTACATGACTTTTATTGGCATGACTCAATTTCTGCATTCCATAGTTTGTTTTTGTGCATCAGTCACATTGGTCTAACAAGTAGCTAAATTTTGCATATAAGATTCAATACTGAAAAAATTTAAGACATGGAATCTCATTTTTTCTTGTATAAGTTTTTTCAGCAATTTGACAACTTTTCTAGATAGAAGTGGAGAGAATTGCAGCAAGAAACAGAAAATTTTGTACTTTTACTTCTACTGTATGATAAATTATGTATAAATCAAATTAAGTAGGGAAAGATGAGAAATCCATTATTTTTTTTAAACAGAAAGCTGTGAATCCTTGAAAAAAATCAAATCCCTACTTTTTAAATAGTGTTTTAAACTTTTTGACTCATAATTAAAACAATTTAAAATGTAAGAAATAGCATAAAAATTAATTTAAAAAATAATTTTTTTCTATGCTACAAATACAAAATAGCATTAAGAAATAATCATTGAAATTTTAAAAAATTAACTTGCAGAACTCAAACTAATATAACAAAATACATTAGAGATAACATTGCACAATTAGAAAACATATATGAATATATACTTATTGCAGAAACCATTTACTTTTCCATAAAGTTATTTAAATCTTTTTTGCTAATTTATTAAAGTTGGATTCTACTTATTTGCCTTTTAAATAAGTTTGCTAAAAGATTATTTCAATGTATCATTTGAAACAAGATTAATGATTCAATATACAGTCTCTCAAAATGTTGCATAGCATTCAATTTCATATCAATAATCCATGTGTCTAAGATATTTGATCTAATAGGAATGGAAATACTTACATATAATTTTTCATGATAAATTTCAAGAAGTTGATCAATAATTGTAGCAGTTTTATCAGGGAAATCATTCAACAATGCAGCCAAAGAATCTGCTGCTGCTTGTCTCACTAACTCTTCTTTATTTACAACATCGTCCAAAACAAAAGTACATAGATCAGAACTTTTAGTAAATCCTATATCTTTCCAAAGCCTGCAAAATTTAACACATATATGGAATTTATTTTTTAATAACAAAAAAAGATTCCTTACAGCAGTTTTAGGACTTTCCAAAAATAACAAAATTTCATAACAAAGCTGAATATCTTATCTGTAAATGTATTATACAAGACAGCAAAAAAATTATGATTAATATTTTTTATCTAATTTGAATAATATTTTGATGACACTGATTAAAGATCCATTTTAAATTTAGAAAATATAAAAAAAAATTTAATACTTAATACTTAAGAACATTAATAACAAAATAAAACTTGTATAATTTATATTTGATGTTAAGCTTTCAGAATTCTAAAGATTAATCAAAGTCCTTAAGACATTAATCAATTCATATCAATACATCAAACTAATGCTTACATTTTATTATTTATTTTACCAGCATAGTATGAAACATTGGCATTATATAAATGCCAAATGTTTTTAGGCAAAGTATGAAATAGGAGAATTATTATATACTTTCCATAAGCATCGTATCTAATATATAGGCATTCTACAAAATTACAGATGCTATTTAGGCAAAACACGAAAAAGGCCATGCTAAGGCTATTATATAAATAACAAATATTCCTCAAAAATACAATCATTATTCAGAGAAAATGTGAATTCTATTTTTAAAAAGGTATTCAGTTCTTTTTTTCAAAGTTCAACTTCTATCACATCTTTCATGTTTAATAGCTGAATTAGCCTCATAAAATATGTGCAATAATTGAGTCAATGGCTTAGTGCTGTATAGTATTGATTCTTTTATTAACAAAACAAATGAGTTTACTTTTGATTTCCACAATCAACACACTATAGTGATTCAACAACTATAGTATTATTTTGGTAAATAATTTCTGTTAAGAAAAAACTATTATCGCATTTACTTGAATTTTGGACAATTCATCATCAAACTATTGTTTCATGTCTATAGGACCCGACTCCTACTCCAATAATACAGTTATTTCTCCCATTTTCACATAGCATGGTCACTAACTTTTTGTTGAACAAATTTAAGCAAAATTGAGTATTTTGACATTCCCAATCAAACCACTGACAAATTCTGAGCCTGAAATGAGCGCTAAGTCATGTCCCTTGCCATGTAATATTCAAAATGAATCAGAGATGCATTTCATACTTTGTCAATTTCGACACTCTATAAAATGCCTAGGAAATGTGTAAAATATGAATTGTTTCATACAGCACTAGTTTTATGCCTTTCATACAATGTCTGGCATTCTATAGAATTCCAGGTTTCAGACTTTGCCGGCAACATTTACATTAAATTACAGGTATTAACAATTTCATGCTATTTTTTATAAGTGTTAAAATTAAACCATCCGTTAATGCAATAAAAATAATGATATCACAAAACTAATGAACATTTAATAGAAAACTTTATTTTTAACCAAAAATAAAAATTCTGAAACTAATTGGATTCAAAAAAATTTATCCACTTAAAATGTAAATTTATGTTATAATATTAAAAAAAGTATACCTTTCTGCAATTTCTCTATTTTCTTCAACTGGATCAAAGCATGCAACAAATATTCGGCGAACCACTTGCATCCCATTTTCATAGTCTGTGTCAGGTTGGGGAAGAACAAATTCCAATGATTTTAAACCCTATAGTTAAAAAAAAAAGTTTTATTTACAGACATTTATGATACAGAATAATTTTTAATTCAAACTGAATAAGTGAATATACTTAAGAAATAAGTAGTAAATATATTTATAAATGTTCAAGCATGAATTCTATAAGAGAGTTTGTTTTAAAATACAAAAATAAAATTATTTCACAAATATCATTTTATGCAATTTTGTGTAAAAGTTGTCAAGACAGACACATTTTGTACTTTTGATTATACTAAAATAATGCACTCACCAATAACGAACCCAATCGAGCCTTTTCTTCTTTCAGTAATAATGCAGAAAGCAAAACATTAATTTCAGGCATTTCTGCGACAGTACAATTATCTTCCCCAGAAGCTGCTTCACAAGTTTTAATTAGAGTATCCATAGCTAATTTCTGAAAACAAAATTATTAATTTAACTAACAATAAAATAAAATAATGGCTCATTTCAAAGCAAAATGTATATGCCAAAAAATAATACAAGACAAATTTACATAAAATAAAGTATGTGTAAATTCATTATCTCTAATTATTAATCAGATTATTTAATCCTCTTAAATAAAATTCAACACTCCTGTTAAAATAAAATTAGCAGAAATTTTGAATGAATTTGAATAAAGTTGATAACCAGTAAGAATTAATTTTTTTTAAAAAAAATGTGTGAGTGTATGAAGTTATCCGTATTTGGTAGCTAATGCAATACTTTTTAAAAAGAAATGAGAATGAATAAAAATAAAAGAGAAAAAATTATAATATGAAAAGGAAAGCAAACAATATTAAACAAAAGCCAAAAACAATATAAAAATGTGAATCATGCAAAACTGACATTTTTTATTCATTACTTAGTATCCTTTAAAGGCAAATGCCTATTTTGAAAACCTGTGGACAAAATTCCGCATAAAAAAATAACCGCTTTTCTTTGTTAGATTTTTCTTTAAAATGACTACATTTTTTAAATAAAAATGATTAGACAGTAGAAATATAATTGGCTTCATAAAACTAAATTCATATTAACATAAAAACAAGAATGAAAATACATAAATTAATTTCAGTAATACAATTATTTATATTTAAAAAAACCAAGTAATCCATAATAAAGATATACCTTCTTACAAGATTTTACTTGCAATGTGAAGTTCTACAAATCAGCAACAAATTTAATTTTTCTATGCAGTATTCCGATGGGAAAGAGTAAATTTTAAAAGAAAATATAACATGAATACGATTGAAAAATACCTGATATTGGCCGGTAGTTTGACAAATGACTTTGATAAGGACATCAAACATTTCTAAAGTTGGAACACATTCTTGGTAAATCTAAAACAAATTATTTTTTTAATAATATAGAAAAGCTTAAAAGTATATCTAGGTACTTAAGGAATAAATAAATTTTAAAAATTCACCAGTTTAATAATTATGGAAGTATTATAGCACATGAAAAATTACAATGGATTTTTTTACACAAGATTAATTTTAAAATCTTTCTTATCTCACAAAAATCATGCAGTTTTCTTGCATAGCAATTTCAAAATTTAATGGTCAGCTAATCAGAAAAACAGAAAGATTAAGTCAAAAGGTTGAAGGTTATAATGATTCAAAACTAAGTGAATTTATCCCTCTTTGATATATTAAAATTATTATTTATTCTATGTTCATACAGAATTTTAAAGATCAATGTTTGCTAGAAATTTCGAAAAAGTCTAATGAGCTATTTGCCTGATTTTCAAAATGTATATTCCAGATGCCAAATAAGCAAAAATGGTTAAGAAAAAAATCCTGATGAATTTCAAATTTTCATCTACTTTGCATTACAATAAAATATGATAAATAGTTTATTTGTTAATATCTTTACATAAAATTATATAAATATCAAATAATTATGACTCATTCATTAAAAATTAGAAACTTCTTTCTTTATATTCAAATATTTTCCATAAATTTTCCTATAAGATTTGTTAAAAGTTATTATCTGTAATGACACACTATTGTAACTATTGTATTCAACATAATAGTGTGTCATTATAAACACAATAAAAATGCTAATAACAAAATTATAAGTGCATAACCACCAAATTTTATCAGTTAGCATAAAAAATGAATAAAAGAAATTTCCAGCTTCTAAGCAAAGTGCATTAACATTAAGAATTACTTTCTTAAATATAAATCTGACCATCTAAAATCAAGGCTTAGACTGAATACAAAACAGACTCATGAAAACTTTTTTTTTCTAAATACTTAACTTTTTTCAAAGCAAAAATGTTTCTGAAAATCAGTCTAATATCACATTTCTATAAATTTTTTAAATTAACTAATTCAAATTTGACTTTTTCATTGATTGTTCATTAACGTGTTGTTATCCATTTTCCAATCTTGAAAATCAAACAACAATTTTTTAATGAAATTAGAAAATATTTTTTATTCTTGATAATGGCTTCATGCAGAAAAAGTTTCAGATGCCTTAAATATAAATTCTGTAAGTTTCAACTATTTTTGTTTAAAAAAAATGTTTCAAACATTAAGCAATTAAAGATCTTAGAACAATATATATTTTGAATGATAATAATGGCTACGATCATAATTACCCTATCAATCGAATGATCTACTTCTCGTATATCAGAATGCTCAGATATGATACACAAAATTTGCTCCAGCAAGGGCATGTTTGATGAACGAGTCAAGAGAAGGCTTTTCATGAGTGGAAAACAATAAGAAAACCCAGGTGCACTCAGATGATTTTTAGCAGTTTGAGAAAATAGATGTTCATCATATCCACCAGAGGCTTGTTGGCAAGTATTTAAATATAAGAACTTAATTATTTTAACAACAATTTCATCAAGATCAATCTCAGTCCAAGAAGGCTCAAGGTCACAGGCTGTGGTTAAAAGACGTAAGGTTGCATAAGCTATGGGTTTACCTACAAAAAAAATAATCGAATTTAAGAATTTATTTATTTAATATAAAATGAACAAAAATCAATTTATAATTATAAGAGATGAGAGTAAAGACAATGTCTTTCAGTCGTAACATTTTCAATTCCATAAAGAAGAAAACCCATACTTCCGCTAATTTATTCAAAAGAATTAAAATAAGGTTGCTTCGATTTTTTTTAACAATTTTACTTTTTATTTAAAATTAAATCAATTCAACAGCTAATTTACACAAAGTTCCATACTATCAATATATATATATAAAAACAATATACTTAACAATTTCCAAATAAGAAGACATGTTTGTTTTTTAAGAATATATAAGGTTTTATAAATTAAATAATTTCAGTAAAAAAATAACTCATTTTAATATTCTCTAAATATCTGTAAACTATTCAATACATTAAATTTCTATGCTGTATTTTTTAAATAAAAAAAATAATTCAAAAAGTTTTTAAAATTTAAAAATATATATTAAAAAATAATTTAATTACAATTTAAAACACCACTCAAACCTAATAATCAGATTGCTTGAGTATTTAAACATGCTGAGCACAAGGGCAACACAAACTTCAAAATAAATTGAAATCTTAAAGAAAAAAAGGACTTTTTATTTAAAAAATAATTTGTTAATAGCTTCTTTAGAAATTGAAATTTACATAAATAATCTTACCCCATGCAATTAGAATTCCTGCCGACACAACACATGACAGATTCACATACAATCGAGTGGCCTTAAAAGCACAGAGAGGTGATGAAAATAAAGAAATCAATAATGTTGTTAAATCTCTCATATAGAGACCTAGAGCTCCAGCATTGGCATCTAACACAGCTTCTAACTTTTTCAAAGCTGATTGAAAATGGACATCAAGCTATAAGAATGGAGAGAAGAAAAAAAAACATTTTAAATAAATAATTGGAGAATTAATATATTATTAAAAATATTCGAGTTGTTTATATATTTTTTAATTGTTTTTGATGCCATTTTCTATAATCTTATTCGGGAATGGAATAGAGCAGAATAAATTTTATTAAAAGGATTGATTTTATTTTTTAAATTTTACTAGCAAAGAATATTTAATGCATACACATTGTATATTTTTTAAGGAATTAATATTTTGCAAACAAATATTTTACAAATTTGATAAGTATGGAAATATCTAACACTATAAATTTCATAACACGATAAATTTCAAAATAAGTAAATTAAAAACAGCTTCGAGTTTTGAAGTTTATATCTTTTTAATATATATTCTGTAACTTTGTATCAACTAAGTAAATTAACTTTGTGTCTACTTTGTATCAACTAAGTAAATTTTTAATATGTCATGCTTTACCAACAGAAAATACCTTGAATAGTAAGAGTTCTCCAGCAATATTTATACATCAAAATTAAAATACAAAATCTACATATTTCTAAATCAAAAATAGACATATTGTTAATTAAAAGTGCTCAAGTAATAACTGTGAAAGGATAGATGAAAACAAGTTCAAAAGTCAGGCAAATCTGGAGAAGTAGAATTAAAGTAATGCATTTGAATATTATTACTCTGTCAAAGATAGACTCATAAAAAAATTTATTTGGGAAGCAATGTCAGGTACTTATTAATTGAATGAAAGAGATTAATTATCAAATTCCCCCCAAAAATCACTCAATAATATAAGGTAAAATTTGACCCTGTTAATAAAGGCAAGCAGCTACTGTTAAACTTACCAATATCCTAATATAATATATATCGAATTTTAATACACTAAGTTTGGTATAAATAATCAAATTAAAATATTTAATGGTTTATCAGCACTGTTTCTCACAAAGATTTTATTTTAAGTAAGAAAATTAAAACTATTAAAAATAAATAAATCTTCAATAGAAATTGCTGAAACTCACTCAATCATAAAATATAAGTAAAATAAGTTTTGTTTTAAAACTAAAATAAATATTTTAAAAAACAGTTAACTAAAATTACCTGTTTTATTTTAATCCTAACAACAGATTCTTTTTCTAATTGGGCATTCTTAGCCTCCAACTGTTTCTTTGTTAGCTCTGGTTCTTTCATTTCACCTTTTGCTCGCTTTTTTGCTTCTATTTCCTAAGACAGAAAGCCATATTAGAATAGCAAGGGCAAATAATATTTCCTGAAATTGATACTCTTACAAAAAAAAAAGCAAAATAAAACAACCCTTACTTTTTTCAGTTCTAGTTCTTCTAACTGTTCCTTATAAGAGTACAATTTACTTTCTCTCTTAATGTTTTTGGTGAGTTTGGTGTCTTCTTTTAAGCTTTAAAAAAATAAAAATTCATAATAAATAACTGAAAAAATAAAAACCTCACAAAAAAAGATATTTGGATAGATTATTTAGGAAAAATATAATACATTTTATAATTTCACATTATATATATAATTCAATCTAAAATTGAATAAATCAGTAATTTTTTAACAAAGAATTAATAATAATTCAAATCGCAAAAAAAATGTTACATGGTTTTTGTTTGTTTTTTGCAATATTCTAAAAGTTGGAAAATTTTGTTAACATGAAGAATTAAATGCTGGGTCATTGGCATACCTCATAATCACAAAAAATGAAAAGTTTATTCTTCGTTTTCATTTTCATATAATTCAGGCTATAGAGGAATGATCAATTACTTTGAGTAGAATGTTTCATATTGTTTGCAATGTGAACTGAATTTGTGATAAATTATTATTAAAAATTTTTATAAAAATGGAATAGATTCACATATTAGCATTAAGTTGAATCATTAGGTACATGCTTTTATTATGTACATGCATTTAAGAAAGTACATACAGTTTCAAAATTACAAAAGTTATAATATAAATAAAATCTTCTCATTTAATCATTGCACTTAACAAATGTATGATAATTATAAGTGTTTCCAACTAAGTTTTCTTAAGTAGTTCTGTTACTTAGGAAAAATTTTCAGTATTAAAAGCAAAAGAAAGCAAAAATAGATAGCCTCGCAATTGACCAAAATGGAAAAGGAAATTTGATCTTGAAATTACTTTTTAAAAGTGTGAAAATTACTTTCCTAATTCTTTGAGAAAAAAAAATTTCAAACAATTTTATAACTTAATTCTTTTTTTTTTTTTTAAGAATCATAATAACAGTAATATACACAAAGACAGCAATTTAAAAACAATTAAAATTAGTAAAGAATTTATGAATTGCAACCCCCCCCCCTTAAGAGGAATTGTTATCAGGCAAATCTTTGAGATTCTGTCCTGTATAGCACAATAATTTCTACTTACAATAGTTCTGCATTATAACATTTCTTCAATTTGAAATAATTTGGCATTTTTTAATCAATTTGAAACAATTTAATACTTAACTGCTGTTAAAAATTAGTTACTTACTAGATTTCTTACCTAAAGAATAAATGAATTATTAAAATTTCAATTAAACTATTAAAACCTAATGAGTTCAATTTTAAGGAAATTTTTTTTTAAATTTTTTTTAATTTTTCTCATATTCATTTTACACATATAGATTTGACTTTTTTATTGAAAATAAAATAAAGTATACAACATAGAATTTACCCTGAAAAGTTAATTAACCCTCTACGATATTTAATACATTTTTTTAAAAAAAATCAAAAGAGTATTTCAATTCATTACTTTTCAATGACACTTTTGTCATAAAGCTGTCCCTCTGGAGTTATGAAAATATTATATTCCTCTTTTGTAACTTGGCAAAATGAAGGATCTTGCAAAACAGTAACTGCATGTGACACAACAGTTGGAACAATTTCTTTTGGCTGCAACCTAACTAGCGTTTTCAATGCATTTAGCCGTGCCTGAAATTGGTATGAATAAAAATTATAACAATAAATATAATAATTCATTAATCATGATTGAAATCTAACATAAATATGAAATTGAAAAAAAAAGACATTTTGACAATCTTTTCACATTTTGATTCCTACATAAATATTAAAAATTAGTCAATAAATAAAATAATGTATTAATTTAACTTTCTCTATAATGTAATGAATTCTATTCTTTTTACATTGCTCAATATATCTCTCCTTTGTTATTGACTGTTACAGTACTTAATGTTATTGACAGTAATGCAAAATAATAAAATTTACTGAGTTAAATTTTAGAAAATGAGTCTTACACATGTTATTTTAGATTGATAGCACAAATTAAATTTACTTTTCTAATTTCAAAATGATAAATATAAAACTGGAAGATTGATTAACATAGTAATCCCAATTTTACATAAACTTAAACTTTCTCTAATAGTCAGCTCTGAATTTCATGAACTCTAACATACATAATCTCCAAACAGCAATTCTCATTATATAAAATAAATTTGTATTCAACAAAATATACTAATTAAAATATAGCTAAAAGGTAAAATCATAGTTTTGTCTGATTAAGAAAGGATTTTTTATATGATCATTAAATTAAAAGTCTGTTTAAACATATTTAACATACATTTCTCATTATATACAATAAAATATCTGTATAATACAAAAAAAATTATCAAAAAGTTTATTTAAAAAGTATTAAAAGGTCAGATTCTAATTTAACTAATTAACAAAAAAATAAATATAATAATAACAATATTTTGTAATTGCTTATTCTTATAAACAATTACATACTTGATCAAGAACTTCAGAAGTGTTGCCATCATCAATAACTGATGCAGTTATTGTATCTTTTGTTTCTTTTACAAAATCTGAAGGTTTCAGTTGTAATTTGGTAACAATTTTCTGCCATAACACAGGATTAGATTTATCTAAAGAAAAACAAATGAAATTTTTATAAAAGTTTTTTTATTACTACTCTAAAAAACAAATTTATTTAAAAAGCTCCTACTTTTTAAACCTTAAATTATACTTCATTAATATAAATATTATAGAATTTAATTAGTTTTTAAAATGAGTTTCTTAAATTTGCACTAAAATAACATTACTATAATTGAATCAAGCTACATTAAAGTAAATTAATAATTAAAATTATAAAATAATAAGGTATTTATAATAGCACATAATTAAAAAATTTAGCATATTGGGAAGGAAATGCCAAATTTACAATAAAATTCCATATTTACAAACAATCCAATTTAATAAAGAAGAATTTTAAAAAAAAGAATAATGCATGCAAATTTTTAAAATACTTATTCTTAGATTTCAATGCTGAACAATATATATTCAATATAAAGATTGATTTCTGTCACTTACATATAACATCAACATGGCAAGGTATTAAAGCTTCTAAACATATTTGATTAATATCTTCTTTCTCAAGATTTGCACCACTGCACAAAGCAAATAAACAGCTCTGAAGAACTTGAGTATTAATTTCATTGTCTGGTTCTTCCTCATTTTCATCTGGTTTGGTTTGTTTCTAAAACAAAAATAAAGAGAAATATGAGATATAAATACAATTAAAAATTCACAAAAAAATTTTTTTTACAGTACTAAAGAATTTTTTAAGACATCTCTCATTGCTCTAGTTATAGAGATGGATATAACTTGTTCCATGTTTAAATATTCATTTTATATACATAAATTCTTTGGTACATGTGTGTGATATGTGAGAAATTTTCAATGACTCTTTTTCCTTTTAAATTTTTTGGCATTACAATAAATAAGTACAAAAAAAAAGAAGGAAAAAAATCAAAAATTTCTTTATGAAAGCAATCTTCTCTTGTACTTAAAAAAATAGCTCCCAATTCTCTTTGCTATGTTGCTACAACATGCAGTTTTCCCAAAACAGGTTTTCAACACTAAAGGAATCTATATACTATTTATTAATTCAAAATGAAATTCAAACAACAGATAATGAACAAATATGTTATAACAGAGAAACTTTTGTTGTATGTCGATTTGTAATATAATCAAAGTTACAATCCCTATCTTTCTTACTAACTTAAAGACTCCAGCAAATAGTCATTGTCAGTTTTTTAAATTCAAAATAGATTTATGCAATCCTAGATGGTATCAAGATTTATACTTTTAAAAGCTCTCTTAGAATATTATTCATTAATATTTAGTTATAAATGTTAAAAGCTTTAAAATTTACAATAAATAAGAGCCAAACAGCATTTACATTATCAAACAGTTTATAATAAACATGTTAAAATTATATTAGCAAAATTATATGAAAATTAGAACAGAAGAAGCAAAAGTCAAGCTATTAACATAAATGAAAACATAAAACACATATTAAAGCCACTTGAAAGCTATTAATCTGAAAAATTATCTGACTACTTATTATTTTCATTTGACACTCAAACTTACAAAATACAAATAAAATAGAAGAGCAGCATTAGAGAAATATATCAGCATCCAACATGGACTGTTTTAAATTTATAATAATTAATCAGTCAATTGCATTTAACAAGTATAAAATTAACCAGAATGAAATTTCAATTTGTTTGACATGCAAAATATTTACTATATTCATTTTTCAAACATAAATTTAAACATTTTTTATAAATAAGCTAAAAAAACTGTCAAATATTTAAAAAGATCAATTACCTTTACTTTAAGAGTGTCAACAAAAGAAGGAAATTCTTTAAGAAGAGAGCATGCTAAAGTGGTTCCACCTAGAGCAGACAACATCTTTTTTAGGTGTGCAGAAGCCTGCATACGAACTTTAAACACAGGCCTTGTTAAAATGAATAGCACAGCTTTCTTCAAAGAGCTATAAAACATCATTGAGAAGTCAATATAAAAGAAAGCATTGTATTTTAATAAAGTTGGTCAACACAGTGAAATAAAATAACAAAATTTTATAATACTTACTTAGTTCCATCAGTTAAGTTATAGCCATGATCCATAATCAATTTTTCAATAACATACATCACAGTTAAAAGAGCTATAAAATGAAAGAATAATGAGAAAATATACACTGTATTAAAGTATCAAATAAAAATATATCAGAAAATTTTAATATAAGGCACTTTCCAATGTAACATACCTTCATCTGAACAAGATGATAGAAATTTTTCAGTCAAAAACGGTAACTTATTGATATCAACATTCATTATATTTTTTAACTTTGTCTCTGAAATATATTAAATACAAAATGTTACATAAAATATATAATAGCTAAAACAAAACTAAATTAGAACAAGTACACCAATTCTTATAAATAAACTGAAAGTTCATAATTTGATCAATATATTTAAAAACACACTTATGCAATTTAAAAAGAGAAATTTTGTAAGACAAATAAATTTTTAATAACTTGAAAAAAATATGAAAACTAAATATCAAAAAAAAAGTAAAAATTTACCTGACTCTGAATCAAAAGTATAAAGCTTCAAAAATAAGGAAAACACAGAGAGGCCTTCAATAACAGCATTTGTTTGTGTAGGTTGAGATAATGCTTTATTATAAGTCTTTTCCAACAATGGTATTAAATCCATAGCTTGGTGTAAAGTATTACCTAAAAAAGGGTTTTGAAAATTTTACATCTATATAACATAAGACAAAAACAACAGAATTTAATATTTAAAAATGTTTAAATAGTCAAATCTTTTTAGCAAAAGAAGAACTCAAAATGTAAAAACTAACATGCAAAACCATGAAAAAAATATTTTCTTCGATAAAATAAAATGAAAAGTCATGCCACAAAATGCCATAAAAGATAAATAAACCTTGTGTAGGGCTCACCCTCGTAATAAAAAAAAATTGCAAATAAAATTCAACTTTTTCAAGAATGTTTTTAAGAAAATTTAAGGATTATAAAATAAGTTTCAAAAATAAAAGCACAAATGATAAAGCTTATAAACCAAACATTTTTCCTATACAAATGCACTGTTATGTCCTTGTTTACAATTTCTAGATTCTTAAGTATAGAACATTAAGGACACTTGTTATGTATGCTCATCTCAATTAATAAATGAATACTTGTAAGTGAGTTTTGAGCTCTAAATGAGGTCAACATGAGTTCCCAATGTAAATAAATACCTTAACTGAGTCATTGGATACTGCTTTACTATTATTTGATGTTCCCTTTACAAACATATTTATACTCACCAGACAAAAACAAATCATAAATTCTTTTTCCCTTCTCACCCCCCCCCAAAATTACCTATTTTTATTTGTATGCACATTTTACTTATTTTTTCAAGATTTCTGTGAAGAATCAAGATTTTTCTTCTTCTTTTCTTTCTTCTCAGAACTTAAAAAGAGTAAAATAAAACTCATATAACTTTCAAGAATCAAAGAAACCCAATTGCAGTAGTCCTTTCCCCATAATGATTTCATACATAAACTTCAAAATCTATTCAATCATAATTGAAATGTGTATATAATCTGTTATCATTACAAATTTAATAGAAATTGCCCATATGTTTCAAAAAAATATTGGATGGATTTTTTTCAGAGAAAGCATATTTAAAAGCATTTATTTATTTACTTGTTGTTTGAAATATATTATTAAATTCTTATAAATCTCAGCATTTTCAATTTATCACAAATTACTCTGTTTAAGAGGAAATTCAATAAGACAAAAATACTGAGTCAAAAATTTAAAGATTCTAAATAAAATGCTCAAAGATGCTCAATAATGTTAAGAAAACCAAAGACTCAATAATTAAAAATGATATATAAATTATACTAGAAGTCACACTATTTTTCATAAGCAATTATTCTTTATTTCATTCACTTCTTTATATTAAAATAAGGGGAGATAATATGCATATAGTCACAAGTTATACTTATTTCTTCATATTTTTAACGACAAAATATATTTTAATATCATATAATAGCATAGTCATTATTTTTCTTTTAGGTGATATACACTTTTAGTTAACTGCACTAGATGCATGAATTTGCTACATATCTGAAAATTTAAATGCTGACAATTCCAAATATTTCAAACTGAGCTAATTTTTTGTATTCTATGATATATATATATAGAAGCCATAAAAAATTATATGAATTATTTTCTATGCTCATTAAGTACTATAATTAACTAAAATATTTTCATGTAACCTTTTTTAAATTTCTAATTAATACAATTAAATTTACTACAATGAAAAACAAAAAAATAAGAAATGCATGTTTCAAATCCAGCATTAATATTTCCATCTTAAAGAAATATTAAATTTACAAAAAACCTAAAAAGCATTACTGGTAAAATTCTCACCATGAAATGCACTATTCATACAAAGAATGTAACTGTTGCGAATAGCAAATGTTGAATTTTTCTGAGTAAGCCCATTCTAAAAAATGTAAAAACATTTATGTTAAAGATTTTTTAAAAAACAATAATGGAAGAGAATTAGCAAATATAACATGAAAAAAAAACTCACTTTAAATAGCTCGATAATGTTGGATGGAACATTCATAGTGAATTTAGAGCACCATAAAGACAACATTGCTATTGTATGTGTGACTGTACCTTCATGAACTGAAAGTAAGTAAAAAAGAAACATCAGTATTAAAATTTTCTTATGAATAAAATTTTGTTTCCAATATTAAAGAAAAAAAAAGACTGATAATAAATATAAAAAATTATATATATTTAGGAATAATTTTTTTTAAGTTGCTATTTACCTTCATGTTTTAAGAAACTAATAAAATTATCTGATGCAAATTCACATAAGGCTTGTATGGAAGTGGATCCAGTTACAATATTGTAACTTAAATTTCCAATACCGCTAATGACACCTAATCTCTGAGTAACTACAGTCAGTTTCCCTTCAGATCCTGAAAAATAAAAAGTTCATGATGAAATGCAAGAAACTTTTCCAAATTAAATAATAGTAATAATAATAATATCCTTTCAATTTGAAAAATGCTCTTAACAGTAAATAATTATATTTTATAATGTTAGGAGTAACTACTATAAGACAAACAGAAGTGTATTTATCCCTAAACTCATCAGTTTTTGGAGTTAGAATGACTGGCATAAGTTCTAATAAATTTTTAAATATGACATGAACTTAGATGCTTCGGTTTCTTATCTTACGCATAACAGTATGTAGCGTCAGCCTTATAAGCTAAATAATATCCTTCGAGCTGAAGGGTCCCTTTTGCTCGAACGGTATATCGCTCGGCTACTGGCTCAAACGTCGCAGGTTCGTACCGCGACCTTCACTAGCTACAAGTATATCTTGATTTGTTGCTAAGTTATTAAATATATTAGTAAAATTTATCTAATAAGCTAAATGCATAACTTTTCTTAAGCCAATTTAATTCCTAAAAATAATTTAATATACCATGAAAACAAAAAAAGGCTGGCCTTATGAATTTTGAGTAAAATAGATGCAAATATTGTAAATATGTGTGAATTTTTCAGTAAATATTGTAAATAGTTTAATTGCATGCAATTAAATGTAATAAAAGAGTGTGTCAGTAAGAAAAGACCATCCTAAGGAGATTTACAACAGAAGATAGCCATATTTGACTAATTTGGCGATGTGGGTATGTTGGTGACATGAGGTTACTAACGGTTAAAATGTCTAGTAGAAACTAAGAAATAAAGATTTGTTCTTAAAGAACGTTGGAGAAAGTTCCTGGAAAGTTGTCTGGAAACAGCGAACACTTTCCATGGTTGCCCGCCCACTTTAATGGGATGCTATTTAAGGCTCGCCTTAAAGATGGGGAATCAGATCAGTTCAGACATCGAGATACATTGGTTGGCTTAGCTTGAGAAAGCGTCTTTTTTCCCCTTCGACGTGCATTGTAAAGCTTTGCTGTTAACCAACATTAGCAGGTTAAATAAAGTTAATTCGGTGTGAATTTGTAACTTGTGTTCCGGATATTTAATACACGCTTTTCTAGACAGTAAAATCTGCATCTTCACATCGTTCTTGTGCGAGAAATTTTTGTAACAGCTGGTGTCAGAAACGGGATTGAATGGTGGAAACTAGAGCGATGGCTGAATAGATGAAGCAAAGTCAGAAGGAAATGAAGAAAGATATGAAGGAAGAAATAAAACAAGGCCAAGCTAATATTGTAGAAGCAATCAACACCAAAGTGGATGCTTTAGCGAAGGTTCAAGAGGATAATGAGAAGATTCATACTATTCAGAAGATTTGAGCAAAGTGCAGAAAGACTTTGTAACGCTGAGGAGTGGATTCGATAGTTGGAAACGAAAGGAGTACCGAAAGAGGAAGGAGCAACAAATTTTTGACTACAGACTTTGAGAGCATCTCCGCCGTTTCTGCAACCCCTCCAGGGCCGAAGGTTAAAACTTCCATTTTTGAAGGAATGAGAGCCTGGAACGTGTTCGAGACGCAATTAGACAAGGTCACGGCAGCAAATAGATGGAGCGATCTTACAAAAGCCTATAAACTTGCGGCGTCCTTTCGCGGCGAAGCAACCGACGTCCTCCTGACGATACCTGAAGATAGGAGGGAGGTTTTGAATACTCTGACGATCCCTTAGAACTCAGGTTTGACAATCAACACCTAAAGGATTACATTAGAGCACACCTTAAGTCAGGAGACAGCGATCGGGGGAGTCGCTGCAAGAGCTGGCGTCGGAGATCGATCGGCCTGTCCCATTGCCTTCCCTGACTGTCCAGCCGACGTCCGAAATTAGTACTGGAGTACTTCGAGACCCAAATATCCAGAGGACCTAAATAGTGCTTTTGTGTTCTTCATGAAGATAGAGGAAGCCCACCTAGTCTCTGGAAAGGGTCATCGTCCAGTCCATATCGTCGCTGTCCGAGACACTACAAAAGACATGGAGAATTCAAGAATTTGAGAGGCGCTTGAGGTGCCAGTATCCAGATGGACAAAAGCCCAGGGAATTGAAAATCAGCTGGGCGTGCAAGAAAAAAAGGACACCTTATGTGGAACTGTCCCGAAGTCCAGGAAGTCGGAAATCAGCTGCTGGATGTACAAGAAGGAAGGGCACTTCAGGAGGTGAGTCTTAGAGGAGCTTCATAGCAACCCAACAAGTGATCACTTTGGGATCATGAAGACTCTCCATAAGGTTCGAGAATGAATCTTCTGGTCAAATCGAGATCTGAAGTAGAGAAGTGGTGCAGATCCTGTGAAGTATACGCACACCCCCCAGCAAGGTACCAATGACTAGAACTCGCGTGCAGCTCCAGAAGTATAACGTGGGAGCACCGTTTGAAAGAATCGCCCTCGATGTGTTAGGCGCATTACATCGCACGGCCGATGACAACAAGCACATCCTCATTGTAATGGATAACTTCAACAAATGGCCAGAGGCCTACCCGATACCGGACCAATAAGCGACCGCCGTAGCAGAAGTTCTGTTACAGAACTGGGTCGTCCGCTTCGGAGTCCTCCTTCTCATCCATTTCAATCAGGGAACAAACTCTGCAGTCTTCACAGAACTTTGTAAGCTATTAGGCATGGAAAAGACTAGGACAACGCCTTTAACATCCACAAGCAGATGGCATGGTGGAGCGATTTAACTGCACCATCCTGAAACCAACAAGATTGGGACTAGAAGTTGCCGTTGTTCCTTCTGGCATACCGGAGTGAAACTCATGAGAGTCCCGGTTTCACTCCCTCACAGATCGTGCTCGGAAGAGAGTTGCAACTATCGAGCGACCTACTCTTCGGACGACCACCGGATATGCCTTCTCCTGGTCAGTGTCTGGATGACTTACGGGTGTGATTAGAGAGCGAAGTTAAATTTACCCGAGACAGGATCAACATCACATGAAGAACCAATCAGCGAAGATGACGAAATAGAATTGGAATCCTGATGTTGAAAAGAACTCTTTCCGAAGCTTTAGACTTACCGATAAGGTCCGTACTCTGTGTTAAAACAGATAAACAACGTCGTAGTCACGATTCGACGTAATCCGTCAAGTAAACCATAGGTCGTACACTACGAAAGTCTGGCGTTATATTACGGTGATAATTAACGCCCTTTTCCTGAGTGCACTGCCCGGAACGTGCTGTCTTTAAGGCAGGGGCAATGTTATGAATTTTGTGTAAATTAGATGTAAATATTGTAATTATGTATGAATTAGTGTAAATATTGTAAATGTTTGTAAACAGTTTAATTGTATAAAATTAATTGTAATGGAACAGCGTGTCAGCGAGTGAAGACTACTATACGGGGATCGTCATTTTTGACTAATTTGGCGATGTAGGTGTATTGGGACATAATGAGGTCAAAACGGTTTTTACTACAAGCTAAAATGTGTAGTAGAAGGTAAGAAATAAAGATTTCTTCTTACAGAAAGCTATAGAAAGTTCTACAGCTGTCTGGAAATAGCGAGCGCTTTACGCGGTTGTCCTGCCCACTTTAGAAGGACGCTCTTTAAAGCACTCCTTAAAAGTGGGGAATCAGATAAGTTCGGACAACGAGCTACATTGGTTGGCTTCGGCTTGAGAGAACATCTTTTTTCTCTTCGGCGTGTTGCTAATGGAAATTAGAGGATTAAATAGAGTTAATTCGCCGTGAATTTGTAGTTTGTGTTGCGGATATTTTATGCACATTTTTCTATACAATAAAGTCAGCATCTTCACATTGATCTTGAGTGAGAAGTATTCATAACAGTCTTTTAAAGCATTAAAGTGATTTAAAATAATCTAAAATAGTGATATTCTACCAGATTATGACTTGATAAGCAGGTTTATTTTATTGAACTAAACTGTAGCTATAAGCTAAATAACAGCTATAAGTTTATTTAATTGAAAACCACATTCATAAGAAAGAATTTGTATACAAACTACATTTAGTTTAATTCTCATTATAATTTCAATAAAATAAAGTGTATTTTTTGAAAATTAAATAACCAATATTAGTTATAGAAAAAAAATTAGGTAAATTAGTAATTATCTGCAATAAAGGAAATATATTAATTTAATAAATACCATTAAGAATTCCAAAATAGTGTTCTAAAAGATCTTTAATGGCCTGGGAACTACTGCACTGTTGAGCAAGGCATTTTGAAGCAACAATGGCATGCTCTCTACACTGATCTTCTTTGGAATGTAAATGTGCTGGAAAAAAATATAAAGATTTTTAAATAACGAATCAAAAAAAAAAATTCAAAATAATGCATGGATTGTTAATAAAATCTCACCTCCTAAACTTTTGCCTAAATCTAATGCATACTGGCTGAGATCTAAAGAGACACCAGTTATTATCGAATTTACAGCTGAAAAAGAAATAAAAAATTGTTAATGGATTACAGATATTTATGATTAAAAAATGGCTTTTATTCCTTAATGCATAATTTAAGATTACCAAGGCAGAAATTATTCAGTTCATGATTTTTACATATCTGTTTTGCAGAATTGTACAAATCAATCTATAGTTTAAGTGAGACAATTTTAGAAGGGGGGATTGCTATAAAGAAATAAAAATAAATTACACATTTTTATATGCTAAAATTATCTGTGCATTAATTTTCATAAGATTAATTAATTGTCAAAGATTACAATACCCTCAATATACATAAAAACTAAATTTTTTATACAATTTTTTATCTTTACTGAAACTTTTTATCTTATCTTTAGACTGCCAAGTTATGTTAAAATAAGATGTGAGAAACAATTAAATAATATTTATTCTTATTTTCTCTTAATTAATTTATATCCTCTTTATGAATAAAATCTACAGTTAATTTACGGCTTCAATAAGTACATATAATCTCATATGTGAAAACTTTTGTTCAATGGACAAGAATTTTATTCAATATATAGAAATAACTTTTTTTTAAATGAAAATCCTTGATCCCCTCTAGTTTAAGATTTTAAATTATTTTCAAAGATCTTTTAAAAATAGCATAGATTCTTTTTATGGAGTTGTAAACTATATAATGGAATATGGGGGAAATGTTTAGTTTCTTTAATAGAACATATTCACCTTATTTAAATATAAGGATTAAACTTAAGGATTAGCAAGTGCAATGATTCCATACAGAATAATCAAAAGTTCAAAAATTTAATAAAAATACAGATTTTAGTTATATTTACTTTCAAATATTATCTCAGGATTTCTTAGTAAAACTTTCTGAATTGATGGTAGAACAGAGGTCTTAAATTCATTGTGAGTGATCTGCCTTAAAAGAGAACTGCAAGATTCCTATGAAAAAAAAATGAATAACAGAATTTTATCTTAAGATGAAAATAATAAAACTAAATAAACTTATAGTACTTCATATAGAGAAAAAAATTTACAAAGTTCAACTTGTAATAATTTGAACTAATACAAAATAATAATTAATAAGTAAGTTCTTACCAAAACATGTGGTAGGGGTTTGGCTTTGCTTCCAATAACAACTTTGGTTAGTAGCTGTATAGCCTGATCCTTAAAAAGGGAATTTTGTTTTAAAATGTTAGCCCCTATTATTTACCAAAATGTCATCTTATACTTAAAGAAATGCACTTTTACCTTTATTTGAAGTAGTGCATCTTTTGATTTGATTTCAACTAGAAATTTCACAAATAATCCAAAAAGAACTAAAGAAGCTTGGGATTCTGGCATCTTTTGCATGCATGCTAAGTATTCATCTACGACCAAGGAATTCTGAAAATTACAAAGAAAATTCATTTAGTCATACAAAAAATAAAAACCCGTAAGGGGATATTTCAATTAAACTTTTATTCAAAAATGGAGACGCATAAAAATAATTTATTACCTGTTTCCATAAGTTGGTGGCACATCTATAAGTCTTTTGATTTAAGAAGTTGCTTTGAGCTTCAGTAATAGAAAATAGAAGTAGAGCTTGACTATTTATCTGTAAATAAAATCAATCAGGTTATAGAACTCTATATTTTAAAAAATATAAAATCAGATAAAATGGCAGGTGTTTAAAAATAATTTTTATAAACTTAGTTAAAATTTAATTGCACAAACTTTCAATAATCCTTAAAAAAATGTTTTCGTTTTAGAAAATCATTTACATATTCGCATTTCGGAATATGTGTAGATTGAGAATTGATAAAACAATCACTCAAAAATCACAAGTTTATTAGTAGAAATCTCTAGAAGATGCAGGAAATTAAACTTGTAGCTCCAATTCATCAAATACAACATGAAGGAAACAACTTCCACACTCATAGGTCTCTAATGCTTTAGACAGATAAAAGCTTCTGTACACTAGATTAACAATCAAGTCTTCTCTGTTCTATCTAATAATCATGGTCAATTGGGTGGTGGTATTTATATCTGATTTGGCATGAAAATCTAGGACTTTCACTAAGGTTCAAGGCTATCTTGCTTAATAATGGTCCTAGAGCTTAGGTAATAGAATTTTCCAGATCTATTTATTTTTTGCCAAGTCACCAAGAATCTCACCAAAAGGTAGCCAATTCACTGGAAATGCTGTTTTGACATAAAATATGACTAAATCAAGTGATTTTCATCTCAAAATCTATGAATTTTAGATCTGTCTAAGATATTCAAGATGAATACAAATATTTACAATGTTTGTAACAATATTTTAACAGAACAAGTATTTAAAAAATCCTAACCTTTTCTGAGAATCATACAGCACATTCCAATTAAATAAAACAGAAAAAGAAATAACAAATCATAAGAATAACATTAAAAGGTCTTAGATTAAATAATTTATTGATTGTAATAATACTTTACCTAAATTTTAATTGCAATTTCTAGACAAGAATTTACAATCCAGAATGGATTAAAAGTAACCAAATAAATCTATACATTTTATAAGAAAAATACAGTAATTTATATATGATTCATAATTAAAATGCCTAGCAATAATATTCAAAAATTTTGTTTAAAGCAATGCAACAGCAGCATCTTACCAAGGTCTGTACATCTGGTTTTTCATTGGCATGGCCACTAAAGATGGTAATAGCTACGTGACATGACCAACTAAATGTTGCATAACACATGTGGGCAACTGCTTTCCTGAGAAGAAACATGCAGCAATATAAGAATGCAATGCTGACAAAATTACAAATCAATCAAAAGTTACAAATTGAGGAGATCTCAAATTGCAAAAAACCTTGCAATTTTATAAGTCAACCTTATTGAGACCTTCTTCAATCTTGGTGCATGTAGCTCTTTCAGAAAAATACAGTGCACATTCTTTCTGAAAGATTTGATGGCCCAAAAAGTTACTTTTGTGGTAAAAATTATTACATATATCTAATGTCTGCATAATAGACAGCAAACTGAATGCTTCAAAATTAAAACATACACTAAAGTGAGTTAATAGCACAAGAGAATTTCTGATTAGATGGACAGGATCTGAGAAGCTACATGGAAATATACCATAAAGCAAATGGAGGAGCAGACAACAGTTATCATATGAGAAAAACTGGTGTTTTGTCTTTTTCCTCATTTGCATTTTTTTTAAAAAAATAACCCTTATTTCCTTTCTTAGAATTTTTTCCTTTTTTTTTTTTTTGACATCTTTTCCCCTTAATTTCTGTTTTTTTTAAACATAAATTGCTTGTCCTTGTATTTTATTTTATTTTATTATTTTTTTTAATTCTGTTATGTAATTTGATAAAGATTTTAAGACATCAAGTTTTAGCAAATTATAAAAAGAAACATACATTCAAGATCTGGCGACCCACAAAAATTTGTACATAACCCAAAGTTTAGGAGTCTTAGCGACAAAGCATTTCAGAAGTTTAATAAACACCTCTAAAAACCTTAAGAATGATGTGTGTAACAGTTAAAAATCAAAAACATATATTTTTTACTCAGCATTTCGTCTGTAAAAAGTGCAATGCCACATGCATGGAAAAATAAAATATGTATCAAAAAATTAATTAAAATACACAAGGCAAACAGTTTAAGAATGAAAATGATAAAGTAGCTATTTCTATGAATTTACTCATTTATATATGTTTATTACTTCATATAAGTTTATTAAATGAAATATTCTTAATAATCATAGTCTTATTGTTATAGCTTCATTGAATATCTATTCCATAAAATATACAAAAAGAGAGGGAAACAAATATGACAACAATAAAAAAATTAAGTCACTGATACAAAATAATAAATAGCAAACTAGGCACCGATTTAAAAATATCTTATAACACAAACTATACAAATTTAAAGAAAATTATTTCAAACAGGCAAAGAAATTTATATTTTAATAAACCTTAGTAATTTTATAATTAAGTGACTACTAACCAAGGCAACAATAAAGAAGAAACTCAAAATTGTATATTTCACTTAAAATCATTTCTACTATGATAGATAGCAAGTTTGAATTCAGTGATAAAAAAATTCCATTACAAAGTGTTCTTTTACAGAATTTGTTACATAATCTTTTATATAATTAAGAGTTGTAAAAATTGAGAAAACAAATGAAAAAAATTGATTATTAAAATTGTTTTTTTAATATGTAGTTAATAAATATAACAAAACTAAGAGAAAATTGCACCAAAACTTACGTTGATTGGACATTTTTATATGTTTCTGCAACATCAGAAATAGTCTTGATCAAATAAGGTATACTTGATGGCTGAGCTCTGAGTAGGAATTTAACAAAATTATCCACAATTTTTGTTGATTTTCTGTCTGCATATCGAGGTAGAGTGATATGAAGAAGTTTGCAAATACTTTTTAAAGCTTGAGGTTGTACATCTAAAATTTCATTGAAAATAAAAACAGCATTTTATTTCTATGAATATCAAATGTAATTAATAAAATTAAATGAACATATAACAAGCAGAAAAGATTGATAATATAATAAAAAGTATATGCTAAATTCTTATGATAGTGGTATTTTCTATATCTGATTTTTTAAATAAAATTCTGTTCAAATGAAAATATGCTTTACAATTAAAGTAGTACATAAGACTTTAAATGTGTATGCAAAGATTCGATCCTTAAATCTAACCTAAAAAATGTAAACTATCAAAATTTTTCACAGATTAATAATAGTTATAATAAGTAGTAACAAATAACTAATTATATTAAGGTAAAATTAAAGCCATTTATTTCTTGTGTTTTAAATATAGCCACTATCAGCCTATTAAAGCATTCAATTAATCACTGCTTTCATAATCAAATAGATACTTTTCAATATAACATTTATCCACCAAATTCCAATAAAAAATATCTGAATTTTAGAACATGAAAAAAATAAAAGACAAGGACTGAAAAATACAACAAAACTAACATCTTAAATTCCACAATATAACAACATTTATTTTTTCAATAATTCATTTTTTTAATTAAAAACATTCCAAAATGATCATTTAGAAATAACCAATGCCTTAATAAGCAAAACCTTTAGTTGCAAAAAATTTTTGTACAGTAAATCTTTCGAGCCATTACTATAAGGAACAGTATAGGGAAGGGGGAAGAGACTCTTAATGTTTTACAAGTTTGAAAAGAACTTTATTTTGTTATACTGAACTGCATGCAAAAGATTATTAAAAATTTCCTGTATTTTTGTAATTTCCTGTATTACTGTTTGATAATCAACAGTAAAAATGAAATTTATATTTTCTATCAAAATCTTTTTCAACTCATCCTCTGTACAAAAAGATTCAATCAGAAATTCACATTTCAAATTAACTTTCATTTACATAACAAGTCATCAAATTTTTTCTTTCTCCCTTTACCCAACTTATGTATGCCACATTTTTAATTAAATACTAACAATTATTTTAAAAAATGTTGGTATTTAAATCTTTTTAAATATATAAAAAATTTAATACATTATTTAATTTCTACTACAAAGATAACACAAGTATAGAAGAAAAAAAAGATAATAAAATATTGAATTGTGTCAAACACTAAAAAGTAAAATACTATTAACTGAACAATAAAATGAATATATATAAAAAGAGTTTGAAGTATTAAAAATATAGTAAAATTATTATAACATAAATTAAGTGACCTCAAGAATGACAGAATTTCATTCTAAAAATACTGAAATCCATCTTTTCTCTAAAATGTGTCATGTTTGCAACCATGAAATTCAAAATTAAGAGGGCTGATAAAACGACATTTAAAAAATTTAAACTATTTTTAAATAACATCATAATCAGTACTTATGTATAAAATATATGTCGCTACTCAACTGATGCTTATATATGTCATCAATCCTCTGCATGAAAAAAGATTGATGTATTAGGTTAATGCAAAAAATAGAGTTTATCAGGTCAATATAAGAAATAATTACAAGTTTCAGAATTTCATAGTTTAGAAATATTTTTGAATTTATTATTCATATTTCTTGTTTCATTTATATTAATTAAACAATTTACCTTTAGTTACGAATGAATTTCACTTAATATTTTTTAATGTTTTTATGTTAATGAAATAATGCTTTTTAAATAGAATGAAAAAATAAAAATGTATCTTTTTAATTTCTCAAACAGAGAAATTTACAAGTTATTTATAAAGGCATAAGTGGAGGCTATAGTGTTAGTATAATTCATTTATAAGAATTGATTAATCAGCTTGATTTCTTCTAATTTATCACTAAAAGGTGTTCAACGTTTTTGTTAATTAATTCAAGTTGATAATGGCCAATTGATTATCATAATGAGACAAACTTCCTTATCTGACTCATATTCATCAGATCAGAAAAATTATCCAAGTTCCTTTTTCAAATATCTATACAGTGAAATCTTTTTATAAGTTATGTATTTGATCTCCACAAAAACTGAAAAGAATACAATGAACTGCATACCACAGCTGTCACTTATACTTCAAATGTATGGCAAATTATCTGTTTTTACACAAAACAATAAATGGTAATGAAAACATATACTTTTCCACATAACATCAATTAAAAGGATCATTGAAAAATCCTGACAAGTTAAAATTCTTAAAATGAAGGCAATACTTTTAAAATCTGTCTTTGAAATTTAATAGAAGTATCTAAGTATTGAATATTTTTAGTTGCTTCCAATGTATAATCTTGAGAATTTAAAAATTTAGATTAATGAAAAAAATGTCCTAATAATATTTAGTTATTATATTCCCTGTTATAACACATATACATCTTCAATGATTTACCAAAAATTATTGGTATTTAGCTAAGAAATATTAACAGTACAAAGTATGGATATTACATAATCAAATGATCATTTATGTGTTCCAAAAATTTTGATGGCAAGGATCAGAAGATCTATGAATGTGGAATCAATTCACTAAAAATAATAAAAATTTTCAAACAAACTGGTAAATATATCAGTTATCCAATGAAAATTATTGCTTCAATTCAAAAAGGGGAAATGTTCATTTGATTTTGTAAATATAAATGATTTCTCAATCATTCCTGCAAGTGTTTGACAAAGCAAAATTGTTCTTCGATAAATGTAATTAAAGAAAATCTTGCATTTGTTTCAATCATTCAGAATAAAATCTGAATAATCTACATTTAAATTTTAAACTACTGTATTAAGTCATGTGTAGGATTAGGAACATGATTGAGGTTATCTCTTTCAGTTGCTAAAACGTGACATATAGATGCTTTACATCTTAAGGTATTTTAACAAACGCAACAATACTCTAGCATTGAAAAACGTCAACTAAAATGTTTCTGCTTTTTTTAAACCCACTTTTGTTGGCTACTTCTTCAAGATGTTCAAAAACTTGTTTACGAACAACTAGTCTTCCTGACTGAATTGCATAAGGTATATCTTTCAACGCCTAAATAAGGAAAAGAAAAAATATTTCATGGTGAGTATTAGGAAAAAAATGAATGAACAGTTTCAGAATCATTCCGAAAACAAAATTTAAATACCTGCAATTCCGCCATGCCTTCCACAAACAATTTACCAACGTAACTTACCGAACGTCAAAGATACAGTTAATTTTACATTGCCGACAGATTAGATTTTAAATTGCATGGCTCATCGAATTTAAGAACTATCTAAGGGAGGGAAGGGAAAGAGTCGTCTTAAGTTCTAAACGAAAAATATTTATTGGCAATTAAGAACTATATGACAGTATGAAACATGAAAATATTCTTTGATAGCCAAATAATATTATACCTTCTTTCAATTGATAGAAGAGATTTAAGCACTTTAGAAAGGATGGATTTTTAGCATCAACATCATATTATACTTACATATTAAAAAGATGCATTAAAAAATTTAATTAATCTCACACTTAGAAGATTCTAATGAAAAAAATAGTAAATCTATTCTTGTCACGTGTCAGTCACCTTATTACAAAGATATCATTCAGACCTACTTTTGTGTTAAATAAGTTCCACAAAAATACATTCTACACTTGTTGAAAAAAATTTTAAATACCTGTACATAAATCAACAAGGAAAAATTTGTATTTGATATAAATTTTATGAGTTATAAATGTGTCATTATAGGAGAAAATTCATTTATAATATAAACTAATAATATGAGCTTCTACAACTTCGCTCTCGGACCTTCAGCCATCTTTTAAAATGACTTCATGTTGAAGAACATTTGAGATCTGGAGCCACAAATGAAGAAAAACGCCATCTTTTAAGCAGAAAGTCAACTTAATGAATAAATATTTTCAGAGCTATACCCAAAAATAATTCCTGGAGAAATATCAAAATAGTGCCCTTTCCACCTATTTTTGATAAGCATATATGTTGCGAACGGAGAGAGGAAAAACCGTCCGAGAGGCGGCGCTGTTTTGAAATGACGTAACTATGTAACTATGTATGTGTAAAGTTTCTGTTCTTGTTTCAATCAGTTAGATTCTGTTCTTTAGTCAGTGTAACATGTAGTTGAATATTTCACGGTTTCTGAAGGTGATTAAAAGTGTGTGTTATGAAACAAATTGGACTTATTTTTTTCGAACCCAATACACCCAGCATCGGTTAGATGCACCCTGCATATCACGAATGAATTTATTCTGGTTATGATTTAACATAAATTATTGGTACCCTCGGCGGGACCGGGTGTATTGGATTTTAACGGAAAGCTGTTTGGAGCTTTAAAGTAAATATTTTGGAACTGATTTGAAACCGTTGAATTTTTCGTAATGGATCTGAATACGTTAAAATTAAAAAGAAAAGGGCTCAGAATGGCGTTTACGCTCTGTGCTAACAAAATTGAAGCCGAATTGAAAGAAGCGAGTGAATCAGTTTCGCTTTCGGTTCTGAAGATGCAGCTTGCGGATAAATTCCAGCGCCTTGATGTATCTCAAACTGAAATATTTGAACTCTTATTAGTGCAAGAAGATGGCGAAAGCCTATTTGCGAAAGATTTAGAAGAATCTGATGTATACAGAGATCGATATTTGGAACTTTGTACACGAATTGAAGCATAGCTGCAACCTGTTCCTGAACCCGTATTATGTGAACCAGCACGAAAGTTTAAATTACCAACAATTGAATTGAAGAAATTTAATGGAGAACCAAAAGAATTTCTGTCTTTCTGGAGTCAATTCAAGAAAATTCACGAAGATAACTCCTTTGCTGATGAAGACAAATTTCAGTATCTTCTACAGTCAGTAGAAACCAATTCGAAAGCAGAACGATTGGTTCTCAGTTTTCCATCCACTGCTGTGAACTATCCGAAAGTAATAGAACAATTGAAGGAACGCTTTGGGCGTGATGATCTACTGGTTCAAGTTTATGTGCGAGATATGTTATATCTCGTTATGAAAAATGCCGTTAAAGGACGAGTCAAGGCCGACTTAACGTCGCTGTATGATGAACTCGAGGGAAAATTAAGGGCCTTAGAAAGCCTGGGAAGAACTCAGGAGAAATACGGAGACTTTTTAATCCCATTAGTAGAAAGTTGCCTTCCCGAAGAGGTGTTGATCGCGTGGGAGCGAAGCAGAAACCAAGAGCTACCGGACACCAAAAGCTGTCGTTCCTTGGAACATTTAATGACTTTCCTACGCAAAGAGGTGCAAGGCGAAGAAATGGTGTTGCTTGCACGAAGTGGATTCATTTCAAAAGAACCCCACTATAATTTAAAAAAGGATACTTCTCTTGTTAAGGTAAATCGCGATCTTGCTACCGCCTCTGCCCTTGTAAGCCTGGATTCTGGTAAGCGTTTTCTTAATTGTATCTTTTGCGATAAAAGCCATCCTAGTGAAAAATGCTTTGCTGCTAGGAAAATGTCACTGGATGAGAAACGGAAAGTTTTAATTAAAAAGGGTGCATGTTTTTCTTGTTTAAAAAAAGGTAGTCACTTAAGTAAATTCTGTAAATTTAATCATAAGTTAAGTTGTTCTTTGTGCAATAATAATTCTCATTTTGAAATAATGTGTCCAAAACAAGAAAAAGAAATTGTTTGTAAAACAGAGAATTCTCTCTCTAATTGCTGCAGAAGCGAACGTGTGTTTTTACAAACACTTTGCGTGGTTATTCGATGCCAAGGTCATGAGAAAAGAATTCGTGCGTTATTAGACTCCGCGAGCCAAAGTAGTTACATCAGCGAAAAGCTAATAAATCTGTTTAATTTAACTCCTCTTAGAAGAGAAACAGTGATTCATGCGCTGTTTGGGGGGGAGGAAACGGAACCGAAAGAACATAGAGTGTTTTCTATTGAAGTGAGCGATTTAAATAAGACTTATTCTTGTGGTTTTGAAGTTCTTTCAGAAAAAAAGATATGTGGATTAATTCCTAAAATTATTGATAAGAAAGTTTTGACTGATTTAAGAGAAAGAAAAATAACTTTGTCAGATTCTTTTTGTGAGGAAGCGGAAATCGATCTTTTAATTGGGGCTGATGTAATGGGAAAATTATTAACAGAAAATATTGCAGAATTGGACTCCGGATTGACAGCCGTGGAAAGTAAGCTGGGTTGGACGGTAATAGGAAAACAGAATTTTCGTGGAAGGAATAATTTAATGCCAACTGTGTCTATGCATGTCGGGAGAATTCCTTTGAATAAATTATGGGAACTTGAGGCTTTGGGGATATCTGATCCTACTGAAACAGATAAAGATGAAAATGATTTATCTGACTATAAGGAAAAAATGAAAATTCTTCCCAATGGAAGATTCGAAGTTGAGCTTCCGTGGAGAATTGAATCAAGGAATTTACATGATAACATGGAACTAACTTGGAAGAGACATGAAAGAATGATTAATAAATTGAAGGGTGGTAATTTTTTCGATGATTACAAGCAGGTATTCATAGAATGGGAAAAAATGGGTGTAATTGAAAGAGTACCTATAAACGAATTGAGTAATAACTGTCATTATTTACCGCATAGGCCAGTTATAAAATTAAATAGCGAAACAACGAAGGTTCGGCCGGTATTTGACGCTTCTGCCTCTCAGAGGGGGAAATTCTCATTAAATGAATGTTTGTATAAAGGAATTAATTTACTGGAAATGATACCCGATATTCTTGATCGTTTTAGAATTTTTCCTATCGGTATAAGTGCTGATATTGAAAAGGCATTTTTGATGTTGTCTGTTGCCCCTAAAGATAGGGATTTTTTAAGATTCTTTTTTCCGGACTCGGAAGGGCAAGAAATTTATAGACATTGTCGTGTGGTGTTTGGGGTTTGTTCAAGCCCTTATCTACTAAATGTATCTTTAATGCATCTTTTAGAGAATTGCCCTCCTGAATGTAATGAAATTGCTCAAAAATTGAAAATGTCATTCTATGTTGATAATTTAGTATCTGGAGTTTTTAATGTTAATGAATTAGAGCAATTTATTGAACAGGCAAAAAATATTATGTCTAATGGTTGTTTTAATTTGCGTGGGTTTGAGAGCAATGTTGCTGGTGACAATGTTGACAAACATTCCGGTACTACTTCCGTTTTAGGAATAGTGTGGGACTTGGATAATGATACTTTGAGTTGTTGTATAGATTTAGAACCGGTTACATGTGAATTGAAAATAACAAAAAGAGTAATTCTGTCTAGGGTACAGGGAATTTTTGATCCTATTGGATTGTTAGCTCCGACAACATTGCTCCCGAAACTGCTATTACAAAATTTGTGGAAGATGAAAGTGTCTTGGGACTCTGAATTACCTCCTAATATTATAAATGAATTTTTGAAATGGTCTAGAGAAATTTCTGTATTGAAAGATGTTACTTTGCCTCGTTACATGTTTATAAATCCGTCTTCTGAACTGCATATTTTTGTAGATGCTTGTAAAGGGGCATACGCTGCATGTGTCTTTGTCAGATCAATAATTGATGATGAAGTAAAGGTCGTTCTCATTAGAGCGAAATCTAGGGTTACTCCTCTCAAAACTATTAGTATTCCACGTTTAGAGTTGATGGCATGTAACATTGGTGCTAGACTTCTAAATTCTATTATTAAAGCTCTTGATTTTGTGGAACTTAAAGTCACATTTTGGTCTGATTCCACTACAGCCCTTTGGTGGATAAAGGAGTCAGGAAATTGGTCAGTTTTTGTGACCAACAGAGTTAAAGAAATACGAAATCTGACCAAAATTGAATCATGGAAACATATTCCTGGAAATAGGAATATTACAGATCTATTATCACGTGGATGTTCCCCTCAAAAAATGCTTGATTCTAGATGGTGGGAGGGACCTCCTTGGCTAAAAGAAAATCCGGAGAATTGGCCGACTGGCGAAATTTGCGGTCAACCTGCCGATGTAGACTTAGAGAGGAGAAAGACTAAAGTAGTGAATGTTGATCTGACGGGGAACACAACCCTGTGGCTTTTAGATAATGTTTCTAGTTATGACAGAATGATAAAAGTGTTTGCTTGGATTTTAAGATTTGTAAATAATAGCCGAAAATCTTGTGTTAAATGTACAGATGTTGAACTTACTTTATCTGAAATTGTAAATTCAGAAAAATGTCTGATTAGAGTAACTCAGCAGTGTTTTTTGCCTGAGCCAAGGTTTTTGAAATTTGTTACCTTCAAAGATGAGGATGATATTTTAAGAGTGCAAACTAAGATAACTAACCGAGCTGATGAGAAGCATTTTTTGTATCCTATACTATTACCAGATAAATGTCAGTTTACTAGATCATTGATCCGTTCTGTACATGTAAAAAATAATCATGCTGGAATTCAGATGATGCAAACTCTAATCAGAGAAGATTTTTGGATAATCAAGGCTAGGAAAAATATTAAAAATGTTCTTTATAATTGTGTAATATGTAAGCGGTTTAAAGCTAGAGCCATGAAAAGTGAACCAACACCTTTACCACCAGACCGAGTATCAGATTGTGCCACTTTTGAAATTGTGGGAGTTGATTTGGCAGGGCCTTTAATTCTAAAAACAGGGGAGAAGGTGTGGATTGCACTATTTACGTGTGCAGTCTTTCGCGCTATACATCTTGAATTGGTTAATTCCTTAACTACAGATGCCTTTTGGCTGGCTCTTCGGCGTTTTATTGCCAGGCGTGGAAGACCTTCCACAATTTACTGCGATAACGGAACAAATTTCCGGGGAGCTTTTAATGACTTTTCAAGTCTAGATTGGGACAGGATTTCAAAGGAACATCAAACGCGAAAAATACGTTGGAAGTTTATCCCACCCACAGCAGCATGGTGGGGAGGCTGGTGGGAAAGGTTGGTTCGCATAGTTAAAGAATTGTTAAGACGAACGCTAGGAAAGTCTGTATTAACTCATGAAGAATTGAGTACTGTAATCTGTGATTGTGAAAGTGTTATTAATAGCAGACCTCTAACCTATGTTTTTGAGAACCCCGAAGAATTAGTTCCTCTTACACCCGCTATGTTCCTAAGAGAAAATCACTGTTCCGGAGTAATAGATATTGACGAAATAGATTCCCAAAAGTTATCAAAAAGAATAAGGTATCGAAGCAAACTTTTCAATGAGTTAAGAAAACGGTTCAGGAAGGAATACCTAGGTGAACTAGTTCAGAGGTCTAATGAAAGATCTTCGCGTGAGCCTAGGATTGGTGAAATAGTGTTAATTGGAGATGATAATAAAAAGCGCTTGTTTTGGCCGATAGCAAGAATAATTGAGCTGATCCCGGGACGGGATGGGAAAATTCGGACTGTAAAACTCAAAACTCAGAATGGAACAGTGATGCGTCCAGTACAACGGATTTATCCCTTAGAAATTCAATCAAGTGAAACTTGCGTCATTGAGAGCAGTGCGGGTGAGGGGGAATCTGGTTCTGAGGGAGTCCCTGTTGTTCAGATTTCAGATGATGTTATATTGAAAAGATTTACTTCTTCTGGTAGGTGCGTGAAAGCACCAAAACGATTGGATTTATTTAATGTGAACTGTTACTGTTTTGAGACCGTATCAAGTCTCAAAGGGGGGGGAGGATGTTGCGAACGGAGAGAGGAAAAACCGTCCGAGAGGCGGCGCTGTTTTGAAATGACGTAACTATGTATGTGTAAAGTTTCTGTTCTTGTTTCAATCAGTTAGATTCTGTTCTTTAGTCAGTGTAACATGTAGTTGAATATTTCACGGTTTCTGAAGGTGATTAAAAGTGTGTGTTATGAAACAAATTGGACTTATTTTTTTCGAACCCAATACACCCAGCATCGGTTAGATGCACCCTGCATATCACGAATGAATTTATTCTGGTTATGATTTAACAATATATATTCACCTTGAAACTTTGTACCAGGCAGTTTTAAGAAAGAAATTGAAATAAAAATAAATAATAATTTATACAATATTGCTGAACAGAATTGATCTTGACGCTTCCGGTGAGAAGCTAGTTCACCTGTAAAATTAAATTCGTAGTCAAAATCTTAATTTAGTTAGTTTAGTTATTTAAGTTTGGTATGCTGAAAGTATTTATTCCTACATATTATAAATAGAAGAAAATAAATATAAAAAAGATTAAAATGAAATCTGCTATGCATATTTTAATAAAATAAAATAAATATAAAAAACAGAAACATTTTTTGAACGGCCAAAAACTACATGCTCGTGCAAGCTAAATTATATTTTTATTCATTTTAATTGTTTCATTGAATGAGTCACTTTAGTATTGCAAACTATCATAAAAATCTTTGTATCGCATTTATTGTTTAAAAAATATGACATTTATTGTTTTAAAAATATCCTACTTATTTCATTTCATATAATCACGTTCTCAAAATGACCTTTTTCTATGTTTTATTTGCTGTAGTCCTTAACTTATTTTCTTAAAGGAGAGCTTTTGTAAATGCAAGGGCAACGCGTTATTAATAATTGATTTTTTGAGATGCTTGTGCAAATAATAAAAATTTAAATTTTTCGCCTACTGATTTTTGTTGACGCCACAAACCTCGTTCCCAAAATAATAGCCTGTTCTGACATGATAATAATATATAAATTAAAAGAAATAATTGGAAATAAGAAAACAAATTAAACAAAAAATTCACTGTTTCAATTGAATTAAGGTTCTTAGAAAATTTTCAAATATATCAAACTTTTAAATCAACTGAATTTATGATTGTAACTTTATGTATTTAACAATGAAATATCGTTAGGTTGAATGACTTTCTAAAAAATGCGAAGCTCATCGAAAATTATTTATCATTTTGATCAATTATGAAATTTATTAAAATTATAATAATTTTGACATTTAACTGATAACAAGATATAAGTTTTAATAAATTATAAATCAATACTGTATAACGAATAAATAGTAGTAGAATCTTTTCCCATGACACTAAGCAAGCAAAATTTCACCCTGTAAAAAAAAATACTAAATATGTCTTTTTTAAAAAAAAAAATCAATGGAGCCATCTAAATACTGCAGCTACATGAGAAAAAAAATTCAATTGATGCCTTATATGGAATGCTGGAAAAGATATAATTATGGAACAATACTTCATATAAGTTTTACAAAAAAAAAAATTCCAAGTCCATATTTTAAACATTTGTTGCCTCGGAACAATTTTTAACGAATTTTTCAAACAGAATTGCTTGAGTCGAATAAGAGATATCCAAATTTTACTAAAGGAAAACTTCTTATAAATCTGATTTTAGAAAATATTTTCAATAAAACACAAAAAGTAAAACGTTGATCATTTTAAAAACGGAAATATGTGAAATTGCGGAATGAAAAAATCGATTTCAAGATAATATTTTTTAAATGATGAACACTGATTTTTAAAAAAATCAAATTAACGACAATAATATTGTTCACATAAAATTTGAACTTATTTACTGATTTTGAATGGTTTCAATTTTAAAACTGCCTTTAAAACGTTAAATGATGTGCGTTTTTGCAGAAACTGTGATGCCATCTTATTAAAGTAAATATGCTTAGGAATGTTGAATTTTAAGTTGAATAATAAATTAATTGAATATTTATGGTTATAATAATTTAATTAAACTTAACATATTTTTTTAAAAATTCACAAAAGATATTTTAAAATTAAATTATAATGTTTAATTATATTTCAAAATAAGCTAAGAACTTGGCATTAAACTTAAAAGAAAATATTTATTTTCTTTTAATTATCATATAAGATCATGATATCGTTTTAGGAATGAGGTTTTTTGACGTCAACAGAAATCCGAAAAATTGAAATTTTATTATCTGCACGAGCATCTAAAAAAATCAGCTTTTAATAACGTGATGCCATTCAATTTACAAAAGCTCTGATTAAAAAAATAAGACAATGACTACAGCAAATAAAACCTAGAAAAATGTCATTTTGAGCGCGTGATTATATGAAATGAAATAAATAGGAGATGGGATATTTTTTTAAAACAATAAATGCGAGACAAAGTTTTTTGAATCGTTTGCAATACCAAAGTGACTCATTCGATGAAACCATTAAAATGAATAAAAATATAATTTAAGTTGCACGATCACGTGGTGCTTGGCCGTTCTAGAAATGATGTTCTGACATGATACATTGAAATAGGCATAACAGATTTCGTTTTAATCTTTATTTATTTCTTTTATTTTTCTTTTATTTATTCTTTTTTTGAAGTCAGTTTTTCATCCATTTCATAAACTTATTAGACATATTATTATCGTATCTCATTAACAATTCAATTATATATCAGAAGAATTTTGTGTTTTAGGTTAGAAAATTTTCTTACATCGAATCAGTATCAGTAATCAGTACAGCTACATTCTGAGGAAAGCTGTATTTATAAACGAAAGAAATAATAAAAATAATAGTTAATTATTATATTCATAATATCATTCACCAAGGCGCTATTTTTGTTGTTTGAATTGCTTCATATGCTATTACAACTTTATATAGGTTACGATAAAAAATTTCTTTAAGAAATTTTTTTCGCTCTTCTTATTCAGTTTGCGTTATAGAAATACCAAATATCTTTCCAAAATAGCCTTCTGAAAACACTATATGCTATTTAGCCGAATTTTCAATGAAATCTTAGCTTAAGAATAAAATAGAACTCTATTTTTTAAAAGTTACATGAGATTTAACGATCAGTACAAAAAAAAACCAGTTATCTAGTTATTTGGTGATCAGTAAAGCCAACGGGTTCACTTTTAGTGGGTATATGGTGTGAAAACAATCAGCAATTCAAATAACGAATCACAACTGCGTTTATTAAACACAAAGGCGACTAAAATACAACTGAGGAGAACGGAGGATAGCACACAGCAGCACGCTACAACAAACAGTAGCCCACAAGTAGAGTAATAACAGCAACAGCACAGAAAGCGGCCAGACGAAATTCAGCAAAAGGAGGGAATTCAAGCAGCTTCACTCTACAGCCTCTCCATACGGCTGCAATTCTCCATTGTCTCCTCAGTTTAGCTGTATCCAACTACCGACTCACTACTATACGTCACGACGCTGCTTCTACAGTAAACGCCAGGGTTCGGCACACAGCTCAATTCAATAATCGCCTGGGCTCCACACAACGCTTGACTATTCCGCTGTTGCTTCGTTATCCTCTTGACGACTCGTTGCTTGTCTACGATTCCAAATACGATTCGAAATTATTTTTTTTACCATGTCATTGGCGTAGTATAGCCAAGTATGGCTTTTGCACCATTAAATTTCACACACAACAACAACAAAAACAGAATACGATTCATTGGAGCTTGAGAGTGCCGGCCTTTTATATTTGCCGGTAGAGGCCGATAGAGGAACCGAGAAGGTTCTGGGCCATTCAGGCGTATTTCGGTTTATTTTGGCAAAATCCCTAAAATTCACGAAGTTTCTGTCAAATTAGTCGCCAAGTAGCTAAATGATCGCCAAACTCTGAGATTACAGATGAGGCATCCGATCAGAACAAAACCGAACTGTCGTAAAACGGTTTTTCCAGTGATTGAACAAACCGTACTAGAAAGCAACAATACAGGTTTGTAACAATATTTAAAAATGTTTCTTAAATATTTTTGAAATTATTGCAAGATGTCACAATAATTAAGTTTATATCGTTGAAAAGATAATTTTTGAAATTTTAAGTTGAGGCAAATTTTTTTTCTCAAGGTAATGTTTTCTGCATTTATTATTAAAAAAAAGAATTCAGACATTTTGCATATTATTCAATTAATTAAAATTCTAATTAAACTTCCTAAAATTCGATTCAGGATGGGCATATAAACATAATTCAAAGTAAATGTGAATTATATATGGCAGATTTCAAATGAAAAAGTAAGCCCTATTATGTAATACTAATGGGCAAACAGACAACAGCCTAAAATTTGGTAAAAGTAATAGTGAATTTAAGCGTTATGTGACTTAGCAAATATAAATTGAGAGGGGCCTTATTTTAATAATTTAGTTTTTCATATCAAGGAATTTTTAATTTAACGTATTGGTGATTTATATTAAGCTAAACTTTTTTTTCTTTGTGAGAATGCATGTTTTTATGTATTTATTTTATTTTATGACCCATACGGCGTTACCCGTGACATAGCCTCCAAGGAGAAAAATTAGCGTTAAACTTAAATCTAGCCTTAATCTAGTCTAACACACATTTGGTTGAATCTTTACTAGAAATGGATCTGATACTAAAAATCAATCCACCAACTTCTACCTCGAGATTCAATCTCTGGAATCCCATTATTAGATCAGGATTATGAAGCATGGACACTAGTCAAAAAATAATCGTCTGACTTATTTATTTTTTTTCAAAATAAATCATTTTGCATTTAATTTGAATTATTTTTCCCCATTATTCTTATCTACAAGCCAACAACATTCTCTCATTTTTATTATATATATTTATTTTTCATTCTTGTCTCATCTACAGTTCTCTTCATTCTTTCTTCCGATATTTTGAAATTAGAAAAGATAAAGTAACAAAGGAAACAATGAGTGTTATCGGACTAATTATCTCTTTCCAGATTGATATTTAAAAAAATATCCGGATAAATGAGATAAAAATGATTTTAAAAAAAGATAGCCGCGAAACAATGGATTCAAAACCGAAAACGATACATTTTACAGCGAGTAATACTTTCAGTCGTTTAGTTTTTATCAGTTGATTTATTCACTTAGACGAAGTGTTCCAAAAAAAGTCATTTGCAAATTTAAAGAATTGGTGTGTCAATCAGAAACTAACAGGTTTTGCAGGAAAATATTTAGTTGAAAGTGTATACGATATAGAAGAATTCCGATGTCAGTGGAATAAATAAAACTTTTCTACATACCCACTAATAAAGGTGTTATCTGTCCTCCTCTTTAAGATTTGTATAGATTCTTTTAAAATTTGTTGATCGATGATGAAATGAACAGTACTTTAGTAGAAAATAACGACGACGTTTATTAACACAAAAGACGAGTACACAGATGTCAAATAAATACATCTGAGACAAAGACAGGCAACACATAGAAGCACACTGAAACAAACAATAGTCCAGGAGTAGCAAACAGACCACAGCACATAAAGTGGCCAAACAAAATGCTGCAGCAGACGGGATCATCAAAGCTTCCCTCTACGGCATGTCCAAACGGATGAAAATCGCCACAGTCAATTCGCTTTAGCTGTATTCAACTGACAACTCACTACTACATTACTGTTACTCCTCAGAGGACTCGATGCCGCTTCTACAATACGACTTGACAGAGAGCTCAGCTTAACCACAGTATGGGCTTCACACAACGCTGGCACTTCGTTGGACTATTCTACCGTTGCTTCGTTATTGTTTCAACGACTCGTTTCACGTCTCCAGATTCTATTCTGTTTCAATTCTTTACGGCTTGAGACTGCTGGTCTTTTATAATTTCCAGGAGTCGGGTTGTGAAGTTTCTAAACTAAACAGGATTATCTCTATTCCTATCGGCTAAATTGCTAAAATTCTCGAAGTTTCCAGCAATATCAATTTTTTTGTCAAAGTCGCCAATTTCGTCACTAAGTTTTTAGCTAAGCTTTAAAGCTTACGTTTGTAGCTAAGCGATTACTGACGCGACACGTAATGGTATCGTGATCTTTAAATGGTATTAGCAGTCATTCAAGAAACCGTGCAAACAAATTTATAAGTTTGTAACAGTATTTTTCTTTTGCGTTAATAAAAAAAGTGTGTGTGTGTGTGTGTGTGTAACGATATTAAAATTTCAATTATAATTAATTTTCAACGTTTTGTCATGATTTTTTCCATATTCAATTCAATCTGGAATGTTTTATGATTTCCTAATCCCCCTTTTTCTATTTAATAAGTCAAATGAAGTATTATAAAGACAATGCGTAATTACTACACATTCCGAGTGAATGGGTAATAAATCACTTGTGTAAATATTCTTTTAGATTATTCCTTTTACGAATCATAAATCACTGATTCCTGCGTTTCTCTTGTCAAAATATCTATATAAACTTAATATGTATAAGAATTCCTCTCAAAAATCTACACGTGTATGATTTATGAGAATATCTTTGTGTATAAGACCAAAGATAAATGTTTAGTTCCTTTTTACCCTTTTTGTGCGTTCTGTAAACCTTCTTGTTCTGTTGTGCTCCACAGTGTGATTCTCAAGAGGGAATAAAACCGATATTGAAAAGTTCAACATTGTGTTTTCTCCATGATTTTGGGCCTAGACTTTGTAATCTGCTTATTATATATATATATATATATATACACACATACACTGAAGTTACAAAAGTCATGGGATAGCAATATGCAAATATACAGATGGCAGTAGTATCGCAGCGAAAAAGTATAAATGCGCAGTTCGTTTTCCAGAGCTTTCATTTGTGTTCAAGTTATTCATGTGAACAGGTTTTTCGTGATTTATGGCGGCACGACGAGAATTAACAGACTTTGAACGTGAAATGTTAGTTGGAGCTAGACGCATATATCATTCCATTGCGGATATCGTTAGTGAATTCAACATTCCGAGATCCACAGTATCAAGAGTGTGCCGAGAGTAAGACATTTCAGGCATTCCATCCCATTATGGACAGCGCAGTGGGCGACCACCTGCACTTAACGATCGAGACCGCCGACGTCTGTGTAGAATGGTCAATGTTAATAGACACGCAATACTTCGTCAAATAACTGCAGGAATCAATGTAAGACGTACGAGGGACGTGTCCGATAGGACTGTGCGGCGAAATTTGTCTTCCTTGGGCTATGACAGCAGAAGACCGACTCGAGTGCCTTTACTGACAGCACGACATCGCCTGCAGCGACTCTCCTAAGATCGTGAACATATCGACTGGTCCCTAGACCAGTGGAAAACCGTGGCGTGGTCAGATGAGTCACGATTTCAGTTGTTACAAGCTGATGGTAGAGTTCGAGTGTGGCGCAGACCCCACGAAGCTATGGACCCAAACTGTCAGCAAGGCACTGTTCAAGTTGGTGGTGGCTGCATAATGGTGTGGGCTGTTTTTACATGGCATGGACTCGGTCCTCTGGTGCAACTGAACCGATCATTGACTGGAAATGGTTATGTTCAGCTACTTGCAGATCACTTGCAGCCATTCATGGACTTCACGTACCCACACAACGATGGGATTTTTATGGATGACAATGCGCCATGTCACCGGGCCAGAACTGTTCGCGATTGGTTTGAAGAACATTCCGGACAATTCCAGCGCATGATCTGGCCACCTATATCGCCCGATATGAATCCAATCCAGCATTTATGGGATATCATCGAAAGTTCCGTTCGTGCCCAAACTCCTGCACCATCCACACTTTTACAATTATGGACGTCTATACAGACAGCATGGCTCAATATTCCTGCAGAGGACTTTCAACGACTTGTGGACTCCATGACACGTCGAGTTGTTGCACTTCGCCGGGCAAAAGGAGGACCGACACGATATTAACAGTCATCGCATGACTTTTGTCACTTCAGTATATATATATATATATATATATATATATATATATATCAGGAAATAGTAAGAGTCAGAAGCAAAACAAATACGGTTTATATGTAAAACTTACGTTTTCTAGATGATGTCCTTATAAAGCCTAGGCATACTGAATATCAAATTATCGATCTAATCTTGGGGGATATTACACTACTCATCAAGCAAGGCTCTCAAAAAGTTCCGGTAGACATGTAGGAGGTTGTTGGCGGGCTGCAACTCGTCGGCCAGGCATGTCCCACACATGCTCTACTGGATTTCCGGTAAGAATGCTGATCAGGCTATTCGGGTGATATCCACCAATCGAAGGCATTTGTTTACGATGTTTGAATGGTGAAGAAGGACGTTGCTATCCATAAACAGGAATTCTGCGCTCATGGTGCCTCGAAACAAACGTACATGTTGTTCCAGAACGACGTCCTGATAGATTTGGCTTATCATGGTTCCAATTTGAACATGCAGACCAGTTTTGGAACCCAGAATAATTCCTTCCCAAACGAGCAATCCTGCATCATTGTAACGGGGTCGTTCAATGATGTTCTCTTGGTGGTAACGGGTACCTGGCGCTCTCCAAATGAAAGTCAGACCAGAATCATACTGCAAGCTAAACTTGGATTCGTCTGAAAACATCGCACAAGCTCACTGTTGCGACAGTGAGTTGCAGTAATTGGAACACATCTGAAAGGCCTACGAGCATATGAATCAATCTGCCCTAAACGTCTGCACACGGTCTGCCTTGGAACTGTCGTATCAATGTCTGATGAGAACTGACGAGACAGGTCTAATGCTGTGCACCATCTGTTTCTTTTGGCAGTAATTGTCAAATACCGACCCTCATTTGGCGTTGTAACGCAGGAGGATTTTGAATTATCGTGTTCTTAAACGCATAAATGGGCAGACCACAACTTTCGCTTAGACAAATTTTATTTGCCGAAGACTTTAATGATAAGAGCGCATACTAAATTGCGTCTGTCTACCTTATTCTGTTCGCGTTAAATGAGTGAGATAATTCAAAATGTGATTTATTCGAATTAAGGGAAGTTCCAAAAGACAGAAATTTATTACAATTTTGAGGCGGAATACTATGAAATTTAATTACTTTATCTTTATTATCATACCAGAATATGATGTTGCTTTGGGATGATGTTTTTGGCTTCAACAAAAATCAACATCAAATAATCTACAGCAAATAAAAGTTAGAAAAATGTCGTTTTGTGCACGCGATTATATAAAATGAAATAAATTAGAAATGTGATATTTCTTTAAACAATCAATGCGAGGCAAAGTTTTTTTGGATCGTTTGCAATATTAAAGTGACTCATTCGATGAAACAATTAAAATGAATAAAAATATAAATTAACTTGCACGAGCACGTTTTGCTTGGTCGTTCAAGAAATGATGTTCTGACATGATACATTGAAATATGCATAGAAGATTTCATTTTAATCTTTATTCATCTTTGTTTTTGTTTCTCATATCTAAAAGAAAAAGTAAAAAATTTAGATGTAGTTACGATGCATGGGTTTCGAGGTTTTAAAGCAAGAGTCCACAAACGCCCTGAAAACTTAAAACTCCCTCGAGCTTGTTTAAAGAAAATCATCTTGTTTAATCTAAGGGAACGGCAGGAGCTGTCAGAGCTGGTCAAACAAGTCACCTTTGTCACATCCCAGACATTCGAAAAGGTGCCGATGTTGACTCTGCCGCTTAGCGACCGGCAATTGAATTATCCCAAGAAAAAGCACACTGAATGGGAGGGGGGGGGGTGAAATTTTTCTCTCACCTCTTTGGTATCGATTTGCCTTACTAAGGGGGGGGGGGAGAGCTGCAGGGCTGTCAGGAGAAAGTTTCTAAACATAATCGAAAGATTATGTCCTTTCATCAGCCCCAAATCAGAGTAATCTGCTGCTTTGGCGCTGGTGGAGTTTTCGGATCAAGAATACTTTGAACTAAAGTAACATATGGGAGTTAGTGTCGTTTTGGTAAACCGGTAATGGATTTTTCAGATGCTATCATTTTCTTCGATTTAATACGATCGTATGAAATTAAAAAGGTATATAATTTATATGAATGCTTAATCATGTTTTTGAGGGCTTTATCAAACATAGTGTGGCAGAACGATATGAATCTTGACTACATAAATATCTATACTATCTAATCTTGACTATATAAATACCTATACTAACTAATTTTGACTTTATAAACATCTATACTATCTAATCTTGACTATATAAATACTTATACTAACTAATTTTGAATATATAAATATAACATTTAATCTTGACAGTATAAATAAAAAAAAGACTAAAATGAAATTTGCTATAGATATTTCAATGTATTATGTTAGAACATAATTTCTTGAACGACCAAGCACCACGTGCTCGTGCAATTTAAATTATATATATATATATATTCATTTTAATTGTTTCATTGAATGAGTCACTTTAGTATGGCAAACGATCCAAAACACTTTCTCTTGCATTTATTGTTTTTTTAAAAAATCCCGTTTCCTATTTATTTCATTTCATATAATCACTCGTTCAAAATGACATTTTTCTAGGTTTTATTTGCTGTAGTCATTAACTTATTTTTTTTTAAATCAGAGCTTTTGTAAATGCAACGGTAACGCGTTATTAAAAGTTGATTTTTTAAGATGCTCGTACTGATAATAAAATTTTTATTTTTCACCTACGGATTTTTGTTGACGCCTTAAACCTCATCCCAAAAGCAGCAGCATGTTCTGATATGAATATATTTATAGTATCTAATCTATATAAATATCTATAGGATCTAACCTTGGCTATGTAAATATTTATGGTATCTAATTTTGACTATAAAAATATCTATAGTATCTAATCATGACTATGTAAATATCTATAGTATCTAATCTTGACTATATAAATACCTATACTAACTAATTTTGACTATATAAATATCTATAGTATCTAATCTTAAATGTATAAATATCTATGCTGTCTAATCTTAACTGTATAGATATGTATACTAACTAATCTTGACTTAATAAGTATCTATACTATCTAATATTGATTATATCAATATTGCCGCGTCAATTTATAATTATCTTGATTTTTTATGCACTTATAACAACAATTGGTCGCGTGTTAGATTATAAGTTTTAATAATAAAGATTTTGTTTGTTTTTTTAAGCTGAATTTATTTTTGCTGTTATTACTATTATTCAAACTACGAGGTCAGTAATAGATTAAACCACACCGTGCAACCTTTTCCGAATTAATTTATTGACCAACCAGTCTGAGTTGAAGCCACATTGCCTAATTATCCCAGTATATATTCCCAGTTACCCCAGAAATTATGGAGTGATTGGGAGAGCATGTTTTGTCTCCTTATCACAGTAATGAGCTGATTTTAAAAGGGAATACATTTGAAATGACGAGAAACGATTGGTTTTTGCCTCATTTTTTATTTTACCACTCGTTCTCAACTATCCAAAAGTATGTCTACTGTCCAAAAGCATATATA
>JAOUZG010011055.1:1856478-1880623 GCA_026289955.1 Argiope argentata | reverse complement strand
GCAGTTCTTTACATTACTAACATGATGAACGTTCTTCCAGAGCAGGTTCCGGTAGTAAACGTCCACGAACCACAATCTCGACAGTCCAACTAGAAGCGCTGAAGTTGGCCTACCAGAGGAGCTCCAAACCCAGTCGGCATGTCCGCGAACAGCTGTCAGCTGAGACCGGTCTCGACATGAGAGTGGTGCAGGTAAGGAATCACTCGTGAATAAAATCTCATTATTTAAATTTTTAATGGAAATACCACAGCTTTGAACCTTAAGCGAGACCACTCAGTCGCGGCACAATCAAGCAGCGTAGAACATGCAATTTTTTTAAAAAAAAAAAACATTTTTGAATTTAATCTATTTAGCAAGGAGAGAACTGGCTACTTGACTCAGCTACTTATGATTACACGAATCATCGACAAAATTAATATAGACTCAACATACATAAATTAATATAGACGCTACATCAATATTCGACCGAATCCAGCTTTTTAAAATTTGTCACAAATAAAAGAAAAATTTCACGCAGCGCTAAGTTCTAATGGTTCTATAGTCAAAATCAGTCAAATGACAGCAACGCCGTATTTTGTTAATCTAGCATCTTCAGCAACCATCCGAACTATATGCATAACTGTCTTTATAGGATATCTACAGAACTGGAAAGTAATAAAACAAATTCGTAACACTGCTCCTCTTTTCAAAGGCTGACGCAGTGACTCTTACGACAGAGAACCACGATCAACTGCTGATATGAAGCTAGTCTATTGATGTGAAATTTTTTTGGCTTTCCATTGGGCTAAACTACCTAAGGATATCATTGAGTTTCCTGACGATAGTATAAAATCCATCCCAATTGTGTTGCAGCTTCGGGTTACCTATACATAGTTGATATACCCATAAACACACTGTAACTCGGACATCGTAACGAACTTTCTTTGGTTCACTTGATAGTTAAATGGCCTGGGGCAAACGAGAGTACACTTTTCAACCGTGTTTCTAAATTCTTATATTCATTCGACGAGTATGCGTATCACTGGGCCATCCAAAGAGAATATCGCAGAGTAATTGTCATGTTCGAACAAAAAGCAACTTGATGGCGTCCCTTCAGCACTTCATGGAAACACTACGGCTCCGATACGCTAAGAGAAACAGTAGCAGATGCGTAGCCCAAACAGCCCGATTCTTTAAAACAAATAACGAAAGATAATTTTAAAATGGTCTATTAAATCTTTCGATCATACCATTGAACTTGAGATGTTGTGTTGCCATTCCAGTTTTTAGAAATTTCACAAATGAGCAAGGAATTAAAATTTTTGCCTTCATCAGAATATAGTATAGTAAACAGGCCGTAACGTGAAATACAGCGAATTTAGGACGAGTTCATCTGTCTGAGTCAAGGCTGGCAGATAGAGGAATAAAATTTCTTCTGTTTATTTGGTAAAATAGTCCATCAATACTAGAATATAGCAATTGCCATTTGAAGTTACCAAAGAAAATACTTAGAATATCTAAAGTCATTCCTTCAAATAGTGCATCCACATTACCCAAGGGCAACTAAGTAATCTGTTGGCATTTTTTGAAAAATTAATTAATGAAAAAATAGCCAGAATTTAGCTAAAGCTTGCAATTTAATCATTGAAATGACAGGAAAGTTGGAATGTGCACACCACAGCAAACAGAATAGATAAAGTTTCTAATATGGTATAAGTTACATTTCTATCCAAATTTTAAATTTTTAAAAAGATTTTAATATAGATCATTAAAATCAAATTCCCAATAAAAAATTTAATTCTAAGGTTTTTCTTTTTCTTCTTTTTTTTGCAAATATTGACTTTGAAGAAACTGATGTGACGACCATGGCGGATAGTTAACAATATATATATGAAATATTTTTATTATTTGTTGAAAGCAGAAGGTGGTTTCGAAGACATAGATGACTTCTTTGATTTTTTAAGTTCGTTTTATTCCATCACATCAAGCAGGCATGATGTACAAGCAAAAGTGACAAGCCCAATACAAAACGACATGTCAAAAAGCTGAAACGTTAAAAGGGAGGGAAATCATTATCCCTGGTCTTAATTACCATAAGATTTTGATAGGGAAAATATTTTTTCACAGTGCTTATATAATGAGATTTTGATGGGGACTTCCACAACTCATACCTAAACAGGCAAGGAAAACACAGGGATCTTTTAAAGGAATGTGCTTGGCTGGACAATTTTCATCTCTAACTTGGAGCATGAGAACCTCTTTTCTTTTAACCAATTCAGCAATTTTACACCGCTTCAGTTGATTTATAAATATATATATAAAATAATAGTTCACAGTAATCAAAGCAGCGTACTATTATATTTTAACAATTTAATAAACAACAATTTGAAAGTCAACTATTTTTCAAAGTAATTTTTTTAAACATGGAAGTGCATGTATGTTTTTGTTCTTCTAAAAACAGCATATATTTTTAAATGCCACATTTATCAAATCCACTTTGTACCCAATCTTCTCTCTCTCTCTTTATATATATCTTTCTCTTTCATATGTAGTATACATAAGAGTTTAATGATGATTAATTATGTTTTTTGTACTCACAAATAAAAAAAATATTAGAAAAGAGGAAAAATGTTTTTGTATTAGGTGAAGTTTAATTACTTATGTTTCAAATGGCAGTTCAAATTTTAGAGTAGCTGATAAAAAATAGGAGAAATGCATAGTAAAATGTGCAGAACAATTTATGGCTTTTAAAACAGTATGAATTATATTGTCACTCGAAATTAGAAGCTTAAAATTATTTTGATGCAAGTGCTATTCACACAGTTAGATAAATTATTTCATTCAAAATTTAAATTATCATCAAATTCGGCAAACCAGTTGGTCTCAAAGGTAATTAGAGAAAAATAAATTCAGAAAACAAATATAAAATATCAGCTATTTTATTCAACACATGTAAAATTTACAAAAATAATCAATAAGCCAGACATTTTAAGTAAAAATACATTCAGAGAATATAACATTATTTTCTTTTGATTTTAAGCACATTGTGATATTAAAAAAGCTGCATATTTTAAATTTAAAAGAATGAAAGTGAGGTTATATTCATGAATTATATCAAATACACTCACCATATTGGCAGAAAACTCCAATAAGTTTATCACGAGCTTTGCAGATAATCTCACTTTTAAAATTATCTTTTACAAATGCATTTTGTTTCAAGGTTCCATCTTTTTGGGGTACTTTGACTGAAATTTTTTCAAGCTTTTTTAATAAATAATGAGCAAACATTTTTAGAAAAAATATTTGCTAAATTGTTTGTTGAAAAAAATAAAAAAAGTATTGATTTGTACAGCAAACTATGATTCATCACTATTGCAGAATTTTTCTCCGCAATAAATTCAAGATGGAAATGTTGATATAAAAAATTTCACACAAATATTCCATTTCAAAACAACAAATTATAGTACATTTTGAAGCTTGAATATAAATTATAATTTATATTCAGAGAATAAAGTTTAATTTAACTATCATTTATATCAATTTGAAATATAGATTTTTCAAATTTATTTTTAAAATCCTAGAAATCAACATATTAAGAAAAGAAAAAATTCAAGCAGCAATATCTTTATAAACTATTTTTTGGTAAAATATATTTGTAAGAAGAATTTTTTAAAATTAAGATTATCAAATAAAAAGCACCTAATTTAACCAGTAGTTGAAGCATAGTAGACAACAAATATTATCTAATATAGAATTTTGCAACCATTAAAATGGGTACTAATATCCTCAAGATATTTTAGATCTTCTGACTAAATAGTTAAATATCAAACAGTTATTCTTCAAATTTAAGAGATATATATACATTCAAATCCTTATGATGTTTGTTCTAGATCATTGAAGTTCATTATTTAAGGTACTGCGAGTATCTGTCCTTAATCAATAAAGAAAACTAAACTGATATGAATCTGTGACACCAAAAAAAAATCTGGAAAACTGGCATGAGTAAAAATTTTACTTAATAATTTTAAACAATTCAAGATAATAATGTGATGCGTAAATATTGTGTATATTTATTTTTAAACAATTTCATTAGCAAAACAAAAAGTATATTTAAAAAATTTGATGAAAATTAATTAATGTTTTACTGTTTAGTTATTAATAATTGCTTTTCTTTTGTTATTTAACCTTTAAAAATTCTATGCTTAAAACACTAAAAAAACTGCCTTGCTTTATTTTTAATGATGAATTTTTAAATTCTGAGAGTTTTGTATTTTACTAAACTTATATTTTAAAGTTCTATATCATCAATATATCAATCACATTTTGATGTAGACAGTGGTTTTCACTTATATTCTTCAAATATTTATTTTGAGATTGAATATTGATACTTAAACAAAAGTTATAAATGTAGAACTACCCAAAGAAAGAGAATGGTTTGTTTTGGGATCAAATATTTATATTTAAACTAAAGTTGTACAGGTAGAACTACCAAAATTAAGAGAATGGCTTATGAAATGTATAGAATTTGGTGAGCTAGCAGTTAACTCAATAAACTATGTTTCATATCTTAATCAATTAAGTTTTAAGAGAAATTTATAAGCCAAAAGTTTCACATGCATCTTTATATAATTAGATTAAATAATATTTTATAAATTATACAACAGAAAATCCATGAATTATTACAGAAATTCTATTGTTTTAGTATCATATGACCAATCTTTAAAAGAAAGATTTGAGTAAAAAAATGAGCCAACATTTTCAGAAATTTGGGAATTTCAGAACATACGCACTCAACATTATAAATTTCTAGATGGCAATAATCTGCATTTACTTTCTAAATCGCCATTAGAGAAACTAAAAAACATCCATTTATAAAGCAGTAACAAATATAATTAAAAAAATTATCCTTATAGAATTAATTTTAATATTATTACAAGAAAAAAAATATGGCACATACAAATGTACTCATTATTGTGCAATATTTTAAAGCATGACACAGGATATTAAATACCAGTTTACATATGTGTCATTCTTTTACCATAATTATGATTCATTTCGTTAAGTAATAAAGCGCTACACATTAAATATGAAAGGTAGATTTTTGATAGGAATACTATTTTCAGGAATGGTCCTTATAATAAACTTTGAGAAAATCATTATTTTCACTAATCAAAGTTCTTAGTATATCAAATCATTTCTCCCTCAAATTATACTTATATTTGTATGACACTTGTAAAGATACAAATTATAAAATACATTCAACATAAAGAGACTACCAATTGCAAAGAAGAAAGCTCTACTAGTTTAAATCAGATTTAAAAAGGGCAAAGAAAATATTACAAGACAGTGAAAAATTCAAATTCAGTCTTTATAGATGCTCAAAATACAGCAATTTATTAGTAATTTAGTTTATTAGTAATTTCTTCATAATTGATAATTTTTAACTCATCTCAATTAACAAATTTAGAATTGAATATATGATACCTGAAAAGCCAGAGGTTGAAATATAATTTCAATTTCCTATCTGTCACTGTTATAAAATCTAAATTGCTAATATCTTATTAGTAAAATCATGTGAGTACTTATATTGGTAAGTTCATTCTCTTCTACCCTATTTTATGAAATTGCAACAGAAAATGGCACGAGAGTGTTTTTATACATCTGGGCAAACTGAATCTTAGTCTCAATAAGAATGCTTTTTAAAATTAGTAAGAAAATTAGAATAATGAAACTATCGAAATTATTTTCTAGGTTTGGTTTCAAAACCGAAGAGCCAAAGAAAAACGCTTAAAGAAAGAAGCTAAAAAGTCTTATTGGGAAACCGAATGCTATACAGATAAAGAACAACAAATAAAGTCTAGTAATCTTCAAGAATGTCCAGAAGAAACAAAGAATGGACCTTATGATGGGAACTTAGCTGACTGGCTGTTTCAAGCTTCTGATTTTAGACTGACAGTATTTCAACAGATATTTTGCTATACAAATGGAAAAAAATAACTTCATAATTCTTTATAATTTCAACTTAGATCTAAAACTCAGCAAAGAGAGGTACACAATTTACAAATCATATGTAACAAAATTTAAAGCTAAACAAAAAGAATGTTAAACAATTACATATAATTTTGATGCACAATTTTTTTTAAACATTTTAGATTAAATCAGCACAGAACATTTTGGTAATTCTTTTAATATGATTTCAAAGATTAAAGTGTGATAGTTTGAAAAAGGGGAAGAAATAAAAGGAAATAACTTTATATTTATCATATATTGGAATTTGCAGTCTATGTAAGGTAAATAAGTATAAATAAACAAAAATTTATTACATACCTGTTACATATTGATCTTTAAAAAAGTTCTTTCGGCTGTCAAGAATCTATTAGCAGTCTAATTTTTTTTAATTATTTGATTTTTAATTGACATAGTTCAGAATACAACAACACATTTATATTGACAGCAAATTCAAGAGCATTTCTGCAAGTTTTTCACACAAAATAATACACATGATGAAATTGATCAGAAACTATTTCCATGTACTTGAATATAAGATGCATTAAATTATGAAAATATTTTCAAAAATGATATTGTTTTTTTTTAGTAATCCATTTTTGACTAACTTTTGTAATTAGCATTTGAAGATACAGTGAGTCATTAAAAAATTATCTATTAAATATTGGATTTTAATTCTAAGTAAGAGAAATTAATAGTGTGAGATAACGAACTTAATATTATTAATACTGAATAACTCTCCATAGTAAGATTTTCAAATATATTTTACCTTTTAAAGTCAAAAGTGAAATAATTAAGTACAAGAATGCGTAAAGCGACTAGATTTATAAGAGCTGTACAAAAATTAATAATGCTCAGAAGTTTGTGTAAGAACTTATAAGACTTTTTTTTTACTACCAAACAATCATTTATGATATAAAAATAACAAAAAATTACTTTTAATCACATAAAATTTATAATTTCTTAATAAGAAATAGTCTTTTAAAATGCATTACATCAAGTAACGTTTTTTAATGTATGAAAAACTATACAAAGATTTAACTTCCAACATTCAGAACAACATTAAAAATTACACAAAAACCACAGAACTTTTTCAAACTATTAAAGACAGATTCTCACATGCATTAAAATGTACAATATTTACATCTGTAATGTTCAAGGAGGAGAGGAATGACAAAATTCATAAAAACGTAACTCATTTAACTCGGAGATAAGGCATCAAAAACCTATATAAGAGAAAAATGAATAAGATGAGTAAGAATTCAATAGCATTTCATTGGTAATTAAAACATTAATAATATATTAATACATCTACATATTTACATTTTATAAATCAATAAAACTTAACATTAATGTGAAACAAAAAAGACAAAAATTATTTGTTGTAATTAAATACTATAAAACCTAAGAATCCATACTTTGGAGAAATTAGACATGGAATTTATAACAAAATATCATAACAAAGAATAATTATATTATTTTGATACTTCTTAAAAAATCACTCACATTTTAACTCAAATTTTTGTTAAGACAAGGTATTAATAGCAAAGTTTCATAAAGTTCTCATATCAGGAGCTCAGATTGCCAAACGGATAAAAAAAATTTCATAGATTTATTCTATTTATTTAGGCAATCCAGATTATAAAGTCCCAGTTTCAAATAATCATAATTCACAATAAGAATTAAGTTTAAAGCAAAAAAATCAAAATGGAAAAAATGTGATGAATCTGGTCTAAAGACTTTTTCAAGGGTCTCTGTCTAACAGCAATTCAAACCAGGGTTTTTTTCTGTGAGGGCCACAGAGTGTTAAAAAATTGGCCCCTCTTGATCCTCATTTGGTCAGACCAAACATATGTGACTTCAATCACAGCAAGGTTAACGTTTGTTAGAATAGGTGATGCGCTTCAAACCCTTTTGGATTTGTTCTTAGTATTGGTATGTATTTGGATTTAATTTTCTTTTGACTGTGATTTATCTTCTGGGGTTTTTTTTGTGGTTTAGTTTGAACAATTTTCGATAATTCTACTTCAATTAAAAAACTTTAAAAAATATTTTGCTATTTATTACGTGTTTTTATTCTTGGTATATTTTGATGATTTAGCTTTAGGTCTTTTGTTGTTTGATTAAAACAATTTGCTATAAACCTATTTAGATTTAAAATTTCTTGTATTTTTTAAATACAAATTTATCTCTAAAACCTCAATTTCCTGGAATTTTTGGGTAATGAGGGATCAATTTTTGACGAATTATCAGATCCCTCATAGAAAAAATCCCTGCCTGAAAAAAATCCCCTTGAAAAAGTCTTCAGGCCAAATTCATCGCATTTTTTCCATTTTGATTTTTTGCTTTAAACTTAATTCTTATTGCTAATTTAGTTCATTTCATTTGTGTTCAAGTTGTAGCAGCATTAGCACTCTCTAAATACAATGGTATTTTGATTAAGAAATTTGTTTAGGTTTTTTCCATATTGTTTATCTTAGATATAATTATTTTCACATAATTATAATATACATGCATGACCATTTTGCTTAATAGTAGGCAAAGGGGGGGGGGAAGGGAAGGTGATTTTATGTTTTATTAAATTCCAGAATATGAAAAGGGCAATCAATGTTGCAAGTCATGCTAACTTTAAGATCGATTTGAATACTTTTAGTTATGATTCTCTATATCCATTGAAACAACCAGATCAACACATCATTTCTAATTCAATGAGAATAATTTCATTTCATGCATAAGTTCAGTGTTATTCATGAAATAAAACTTTACTGCACTGATGACACAAATTAAACTTTATATGCATTCACTAATGTATAAATATTGTAAACACATTGCATGCATAAAGACAGTTACAACTAGAGGATTTGAAATTGGATAAACTGAGTATTCACAAAAAAGCACATAATGATAAAGTTAAGGTAAATATGATGTAAATACTAAGAAAAGATTTAAGTACTTTACATAATGGAGAAAATAATTCTGGGTGCTTTAAAATCTCACTGCCAAAATGTAATTAAAGATAAATTGCTAAAAAAAAGGTCATTCATAATATGTAGATAACTTAAACATAATCCAAAGTTAATTGGTACTACATGATGCATTCTAGACAATCTCCAAAATATAAATCAAAAGTTGAAATGAGGAGATATGATGGCAAACAACACAATCAAGGAAGTGGTTACACATCAAAACAAGATGATTTGAAAGCAAAGCTATTCAACTCTAATTTTCAAGGAGGTCAGATATTTTTAACACTTTTACCCTACTTCACTGGTAATGATCATAATAGAAGATATACAGAACACGAAGTATCTTTATTTCCATCTTTTTCACAACTGAATGAGAATTCAATGAATATAATTTAAATTATTAAGTTTGCTTATTTTATATTACCTTCTATCTATATTTTAGTAAGTAATTGTAATCTGTATTACATTTACTTAAAAAAAGAATAAAATGTTCTCCGAGAATTTTAATATTTCATTCATGTATATCTATGGACAGCAGATGATCAACTCAATGATGAATTCAGTTCAAAATGTGATACAAAACACATTTTAAATGCAAAAATTATGTACCAAATTTTATCCATCTGGCTTTATAAATTTTGTAGTTAGGTTGACTTGCTTTTAGACAGACATACTTCTTGTAAATATGCTTTGTTCAGAATTTGAAAGAAATCCATACATTTAATTGCTATAATTGTGGAAATTGTATTAAGATCCCATCAAAAGCTTTATGTATCCCGTTCAATATACATAAAATTATTTTGAATTATTGTGTTCACAAACATACATATATAATATAAACATTTTCTACAAGAGATTAAAGTTTTTCCCAAGATTGTAAATTCCTAAAAGAACAAAAGTAGTTTGAGAAAAGAAATTACTAAGTGAAAATTCTAACAGTATAATAATTATCCATGTTGGCAAATAAAGAGATTGCATAAATATTAAGAAGTATTTTTAAAAAGATAGTCCTAAGTTTATGTTTGATATTATTCTCTTTCTCTCTCTTTTTTAAAAAAGGCAAATTTTAACCTGATATGACCATAGAATTTTGGTTGGCATTTTTTCTCCAGAAAAATTGTTTTAAAGTAATAGGACAATTCATCAAATGAAAATCTACTTTTTGCTGACAATAAAAATAGAAATAAAAATAAATAAAATGTGAGAAATTATGCAATTTTGTATTTTAGTGTAAATATTAATGTAACAGAATAAATTGTACAAATATAAAAATAAAACACAGAGAGAACGCTATAGTTTTCAGAAAAATTATAAGTTTATCAAAAACCAAATGAAATAGCTATTATAAATAGAAGAAAATTAAAAATAAGCCTTAACGTGAAGCAACAAAATAAACACTTTTTTAATATAAAATATACTGGATGATGTTTTTATGTATGCAATAAAACAAAAAGAAATGAAATGTATTTTAAATATAATTGCAATATACACTATTAAAATATTGGAGCACAGAGTACCATATATTTGTCATATGTCAGTAACAATAGCTGTATTTGTAAAAAGTAACAAATTTTTTAAAATGTAAAATAAAGAATTAGGCATAAGTGAGCAGTTATGTATTTTCATTCACTTAACTGAATAAACTAAATACATTTAGGAAATGGGGAAAAAAAAAAACTTACACTTAATAAATTTTTTGCCGGTTGATTCGAATTTGGATCTTCATCATCTGAGTTGCCATTAAAAAGTTGTAAACGAGGACTTTTTGTAAATACCGGACTACTGTCACCTCTAGTAGGCATCCTACCAGAAGATAAAACTTTTAATATAAAGTAAGGCAAAAATAATTTCCAATTATTTCTTATTTAATTACAGACAGTGAAGTTTTTAAACATTAAATTCTTTCACCATGCAGTCCAAGTTTACGTATAATCAGATAAACTTTTATGAATTATTTAAATTACTGATTCCAAAGCAATAGTTAAAGAGATATATGTTATATTTTGATAAATTTAATTGTTTCCTCTTATTGCATTGCAAATAAAATTTTAAACACTATTTTTCAACAAAGTTTTGAAACATACTGTTTTCTTCTGGATCCAGATAAGAATGGTGAACCTGAGGTATGATAATCATCCCAAAAACGAAAATTGCTTGGTGTTGACATACCATAGCGAAGTCTGAAATGAAAATATAATGTGGATAAATGATAATTTATTTAGAATTGCAACATACTTGAAGGTTTGATTAATTACATTAAATAACATAGATATAAGTTATTCTGATTATTTTCTGTAAAAAAAGCAAAATAATTCCAGTAGAAGAGTTGAGTAAATTCAGAATATAAAATTAAATGTAATTAGAAAATTGTATTTGTTCTTTAGAATTATCTTCAATGGCTTTAATTAATTTTTTTAAATGCATGTTTTTAAAGAAGACATTAAAAAATATAAGATACATTATTTAGGGTAATTTAACTTATAGATATTTCCTGATTATAAACATATATTCATACAGGCGTAAAGAAACAAAATATTTTAACTGAATTAAATATATTCAAAGGAACTAACCATTCAATACTAAAATTTACTTAATTTTTTTTAAAAAAACTCTAAAAATATAGGTTATTCACATAATCAATTCTCAGAGGTAGTTTTTAAATTGTTACAGATAAGTAGATACTTCCACATAACATAACATAATGCCATCCTATGCTTATAATGCTAAGTTATCTAACCAGTTGGATGAACACAAGATGGGAGAAAAAGAAAACAAAAATTGTTGATGGCGGGGGGGGGGGGAGAAAAGAGACAATACAGCATTCAGAGATTTCTTCCACAGAGAATGCCATCAAATCTTATACGAAACTGTTCAATTTTTCAAGATATAACTGGATATAGGAGACAAGAATACTGAAACAAATGGTGATTATGGGTTGAACTTACAGGGGAATTAGATTACCAACTGAGAAGGGGGAGATTGACAAATTAAATTGTGAACATATGTATGGCAAATAAACAATCAATAAAGAGTCAGAAATACGTAGCGTCCATCTGGGACCTGATTTTCATCATGAGATCTGCACTTTTGAGAGCCTTTTTAAGTTATAATTTTGGTTGATTTTCACAAGGGGAATTCTGGTCTCAACTATTGTAGGTCTTGGTATTTATGAATATGGTTTACTATGGAGTGGATTTTGCAGAGTGAAAGGGTATTTGATGCAACTCTCCTATACCATTCTTCTTCGAGATTTCTTTCTGGCTTTCTCATGTGCCATGAAAGTGAGTAGGCATTCTGTGGCATAGTGAATTTGAGATTCTGTTTCCCCCCAGCTACAGCAAGGAGAGTTGGCTAAATGGAATCTGTGTAGGTATGTCAGGAATAGGCTGTGTCCAGTGAAGAAAAGGACATTCGCTCTGTCCCAGTTGGCTACGTAAAGAGAAACTTTTGGTATTATGTTATATGTGGAACGGCCTGTTTCACTTTCTTCCCATTCCTTTTGCCATCTTGTCATCATATCGGTTTGGAGATGTTCTTCAAAGCAGGAAAAATGTTCTAAATAATATTTTTTTATGAATTTCATATTATATGTATATATATCTATCTTGTTTAAGGAAATAAATGAACTTTTAAACAAAATTATGAAATCTTTACATAGTTCCCCATATCATTCAGATTTATAAAAATATTCTTCTCACAATTAAAACTGAAAATAAAGATCCTGTCATTCCATTAGATTATACAAGATATAATTTCTTTAAACAAGTTCAAGTCAGTTTTAAGTTTCCAGGACATTTGTGGACACTTGCTTTAAAACCTCGAGCCCCCCACATTGTAACTACATCTAAATTTTTTACTTTTTTTCTTAGATATGAGAAACAAACAAACAAACAAAAGACGAATAAAGACTAAAACAAAATATCTGTATCATGTCAGAACATCATTTCTTGAATGGCCAAGCACCACATGCTTGTGCAAGTTCAGTTATATTTTTATTCATTTTAATTGCTTCATTGAATGAATCACTTTAGTATTGCAAACGATCCAAAAAACTTCATCTCACATTTATTGTTTAAAAAATTATCCTAGTTCCTATTTATTTCATTTCATATAATCATGAACTCAAAATGACATTTCCAGGTTTTATTTGTTGTAGTCATTATCTTATTTTTTTTTAAATCAGAGCTTCTGTAAATGTGATGGCAATGCGTTACTAAAAGCTGATTTTTTGAGATGTTTGAGCAGATAAAGTTTTTATTTTTCGCCTAGGAACTTTTGTTGATGCCATAAAACCTCACTCTTATCATGTTTTGACATGATAACAAGCACATTTATCGCTATAAATAAAACCCACAAAGTTATGAAGCTTTGAATTTCATTATTTCATGTCAATAATTAACTTACTGTTGAAAGAAGTGCTAATCTGTGGTAATTTCTTAAAATAGCCATTGAAATGGCTGAAAATCATTTAAATTCAATGGTCACAGTTTGATCAGTTTTTCCCCCGCATATGCTTCCAAACCTTCTAATGCTAGTATTTCAGTATCTATACATAGCATAAAATGAAGTCTCCTGAAAGCTACCATATGTTTGGGCCACGGAAACTCAAGAAATAGTTAAGGAATATTGGAGATATTTATACCATTTTATAGAACATTTATTGGTGAAGGTTTCAATACATTGAAATCATATCAAAATAAAAAGACAAATTTTATATTTGTGTTTTTAACTTCTGCTCAAAAACCTCAAACTGCACATGTGCAAATAGCAAGAGCTGTGGTATGCATATGCGATATATTTCTTTGTTTATGACTTATTTTAAACAGGGATTCAAATTTCATTATGCCCAAAACAAGGAAATCTAACCTTAGTTGGAAGAAACGCTCAATTAGCTAATATCAGAGAAATAATGTTCACACTTAGGAAAGGAGAGTCTTTAGATAAGCAAAATTACTGCCTTTCTTTAAAACACAATGAAACTGAATTGTGGAGATAGAATGAATCTTCTGAGGAGCAAACTGATCACTTCTGTATTGTCTACAGACATACATTTTTACCTCTGTAACAATCTAAGTATTTCTGAACATATGATATAAAAAATTGCTTTGTAGTTATTTTTGATAAGTTTTAAATATACTTTTTGTTTGCTTGATGTTGCGTGACATGCCATATTATATCGGGAGGAGATCAGACTTACATTTAAAGCTAATTTTTCTTGGACTCTCTGCACCAGTCAAAGCCATGTGGGTACTATTAGTATTGTTATAAATATATTTAACAGGATTGGCTGACTGAACAACAATTTATGTTTTGCAATATCTTCAGAAACATAGTTGTTCAATCAAGCAAAAAAACATGTCATTTAGAGCATTTTAGAAGTTTGTAGTAATATAAATCTCGAAGCAGTTTAGAAATTAGTAAACGATATAAGAACATCTTTACAAGTTTTGAAAAAATAATAACTTTGTTATTCAGGATTATCTTTAAACATATTTTTTTGCGTCTAAATTTTTTTGTTTAAAAAAAGTAGATACCTTTCTGTTATTTCAGGGTTAAATAAAATTATATAAAGGGTTTTCAATAATGTTAAAGCCAATTAAGAATTTGCTTTTATAAATTGTTATAGGAATAAAAAAATTTAATAGTATTTTAGTAAAAGTTAGCTCAACATTTTTTATACATAAATTTTTGTCTTAAAATTCAGGTTGAAATACATAAAATGAGGAGGGAAATAACTTTTTTTACCTTGAGGTTTCTAAACTATAGTTAAGATTCACTTGCTCATCAACTGAAAGACTTTTTTCATTGCAAGATTTAGTTGCTGAAGCATCCATTAGCATAGGAACACTTTCAAAAACATCTAAGGAACAATTTTAAAAAATTTTTAAATAGTTCAGACATATTAATATCCAAGCTTTTAAAAATATCATAGAATGTGATATGATTATATTATTTAATAATAAAATAGAAATCAGTACTTTGAGCACAGTTAAGTCTACAATTTCTAATACAAGTTATAAAGTTGTATAATAATTTAAAATATATACATTAAAATACAATTAGATTTCACTAAGCAAATAACATTTCAGAATTTGGAAGCTCTTAGCATGAATGACAATATAAAATTTGGATTTTTTTCAATGATCATATTGTATAAAATGAAAGATAGTAATTTTTAAATAAAAATACATATACATATAGTTATCTAAAAGCTACAGAAAGATTATTTTATTGACCTAGAGGTGAAAATTTAGGCAATCATCTCTCTGTGTCTGTTTCTTGAAACAAGTTTGAAATCATATTGCAAAAGATATATGAATAATAGTTTTGATTATATTTCAAAAATTATTTCAATTCTGTGTTAAAGCATCAAGCACAATGGATAGAATCATAATATCTCCAGCTACTGGGTCAGTTTAACTTTTTTGTGGCAGTGCTATTCATCACTTACTAATGTCACTCACACCAGAATGTACCATCCATATATTCTTGGAAATCAAACTCATGGGACGGTGATGCATATATGCAATCTAAGCTAGAACAATTATTAAATGCCACTAGATGATTCCCAGTGTCCATTATTTTTTAAATAAATATAATTTTAGAGTCCCGACTTTTAATTTCCTCATATTCAACTTGACTTTGGTATTTTACTCATCAGCTGTTGGGGGTGTTAATAGTAATGCAAATAACCATATATGCATTTTGTAACTTTCCACTAGATAGAACCAATTACAATTCTAGTAACCCTCCATTTTTTAAAAAAAAAAAATTGTGTAACTGTAACTAGCTTTTTTCAGTTTTGTTTGGTTGTGTTTTTTATTCTTTTGAATACATTTCATGCCTTTCGCATACATTTCATGTGTTTCGCATACTTTTGGATACATATTGTGCTCCTTTTGTTATGGGAAGCCTTGGCTTCATTTTATTATGACAAGAAAGAGCTATTTGTAAGAGGAAGAATGTGATCCTACTATGAATTAAATAATAATTTAAAAAGGTAATAAAAAATGACAATGTTAGGACTTAAAACTTTATTATGATTTTTTTTTCTTCTTTCAAATTTAGACTTAGAGGTGCAAAATGCCACTCCAGTATAATTCCTTTTAAGTACACTTCATCCTGCGAATGCAACTAGGATAGAGATCTCCTGTCCCGAAAGAATTAAGATTTCTACACTGTCATCGATCTTAGGATAATCTATCTTATTTCTCTCCTTTCCTCTAAATTACAGAGAGAAAAAAGATAGTTAATAGACAGAATTTTAATATAAACACCTTTCTATCAGTGAAATTTTCAAGGCAAACTGAATCACTTCTCTACTCCCCCCTTCTATTTCCTAAGAACCAAACATTCCAGCTATTTTCCAAAGACAAAGATGAAAAAAAAAAAAAAAAAAAAAAAAAAAAAAAACTTTTTTTAAACTTGAGTTTAGCAAAACAATATTCAAGGAATTTTCAATAATTTTTAAGGACTTTGAAAGCCCTGTCTTAAGACAGGAAACAATATAAAATATAGATTTCATATTTTAACTAATACATTTATTGACTCAAATAAAATCATCTTTAAAAATTTCCTCAAAAGTATTTTCTCAACTAGAAGTATATGTTTGTATCTAACAATTTAGAAATTAGACATTGGGTGCAAATTACGAATTTGACACCTTGCACATATTTGTTTTATTTATGATGATACAGCTTGTCAATACCAAATAAATGTATACAACCAAAAATATAAAACTACAATTTTAGAAAATGCAAATTAAAGTAATTTAATTACCATCAGATATGCTCGAGCCCCAGTCAGAAAAAAAAGATCGATCGCTTCCAGACGTCTCTATTTTCTTTTTCTATAAAGATAATTAATATTAAAATTTCAGCTCGTAATAATATAGATAGACAGAATCTTGTACATTAATTTTAAACAAGCAATAAAAAAAAGACAGTACCAATAATTAGTCTTTTTAGTAGCAATACTGAAAACATTAACTTAATATATTCTTTAAACAAAACAGATAAACACACACATACTTTTATGCCACAAATGGATATATATAAAATTGTACAAATGCAATTTACAAAATAAAAAATTTCATAAACATGAATCAAACCAATGGAAGTTAACTATGTGTAATAAATAGTTTTTTTATTAACATAGCCAATAATATATATATTTTCAATTTAAAAAACATAATAAAATAAGGATTTCAAGAAGATTATATGTAAAATAGCAAGATTGCGTAATCGTTGCTACTAATTTGCAATGAATAATATATCAGAAATGTAAGTAGGTTTTGAAACAAAAGTATTTAAATTAATTTTCAGATTCTATACTTTCACACAGCAACTTTTCAAATCAGCATTAATATGTCATTACAATCAGAATACAGATGACACTTAGTTAAGGATAAAATTTAAATTAAAGGTAATGCATTGAAAAACTTTTCCATTTTTTTTTATAATCAATAATTCAAACAAATGTAACACATTTATGTTAATAATGCTTACTAATTCCAAAGACTGGATCAGTTTTCGTCTTTTTTTAAGCATCTGGAAAATCATTAAAATATTATTTATATTATAATTATACATTTTTAAATATTTGATTCAACTATGGATCTATAATAATTTTTCAAATGATATACACTCACATTTTGTATGATATCTAATTTCAGAATTTCATCAACGGTAAGTCTCCTTTCGTAATTAGGTTCCATCATAAGAGTGATAACTTGATTTAGTTGGAAACTTAAGCCTAGAAAAATAATATTCATTTTTTATATAAATAATTTCAATAATAAATGCTATATGCCCTTACATATGATTATATAAGCAGTATACTGTCATTAAAATTTCAAGTGGTTCATTAAATTTGTTCATGCAATTCTAAATTACCCACGAGCAAATATGAGACATCGTTTTCCTATTATTGTTAAATATTTTTGTCTTCTCTGTAGTTAAAATATGTAAGGAATAAAATAGCAGGTATACTCACTCCTTAAATTTCAACAACAAATCATCAAGTTTGAGCCTTAATAGATTTGCTGATTAATAACTGCATAAAAAGCAATTTTTTTAATCATTAAAATCCAATAATTGCTCCAACTGAAACTGACTCCAGATTGCTGATAACTTATTTGATTGAACTAATTATAATGTTAGATCATGATAAACTGAACCCAAAAGAAACAAAAGATATATGAACTCCAAGGTGATATCATGCATGTAACTGAAAGATAAAAACTTGTTTATGTGCATTCTTCCATCACTACAGGTATCGCTGAAAGTTTTAACTGCAATGGCCAAAAAAACAGTTAAAACTTAATGATTTGCTAAGTTTCATCTGAGTAGCAATGCTAACTTTCAAAATTTGAAATATTGTTCTGATGAAAATCTTCGATGGATATTCAAATTACTGTTATAAGATTGAGGTGTGATGGAGTGTGGTGTGCTGTATTAGGGATGAAACCAATGGACCTATTTATTTTAGAGACATGATGAACTCAGAGTTATTGTGTTGCTAATAAGCCCTTTATAGAACAACTGACATTTTGTTTATTACTAGCAAGGTGTCACAACAGTACATGCTTATTTGAAAGCAATACAATAAGTTTTTGAACCTCGAAACACTATCTTAACACATTCATGGCCTACATGGTCCCTTTATCTGCATTTAATTGTTTTTTTATTTATGAGGAAATGTTATCAGAAGAATGAGTAAATTTCTAACTGCAGCAGAATACCAGACATATCATCATCATTCAAAATATGAGTTAAGGAGCTGCATTTTAAAATCAATGGGGGGAAAATTTCCAGTAATATCTGTTAAGACAGAGAATCTCACTATGGTATGTTTTCATTTACTGGTATAATACATTGCATGTTTTCGTCACCATCTTTGGTCGTACCTTGGTGCTAATTCATATTAATAAGCAGGGATAAAAAAATTCAATAAACTAAAAAAATGTAACACATAAACAAAATATTTAGACTCGGATAAAAAAATTTTTTTCTTTAATTTACCTCTTAAAAAACTTAAAGGAATTTGTAAATTCCGTAATTTATGCCAAGTTTCGTCACCATTAGGAAGGTCAAGATCCACAGCTACTTCTAGAATAGTAATGCCCAAGCTATTCAACACAAAAAAAGGAATCAATCCATTGCACATTTGGAGAAATAATAACTAATTTAAAGACAAGTCAATTGAATTTCATTTCTATGAACATAAAATTATGTGAAGAAATATTTGTAAATATAGATAATTTTAATCAAAGATATTACCTAAAAATATCAGCTGCTTTAGTAAATTTTCCTTCCATAACTTCTGGAGCTATGTATTTTGGATCACCTTCACAAGCATCAGAAATAGGCTAACAGATCACAAAGAACAAGTAAACGAGGTATTTATAAGAATATAAAACTGTTATTTCACATCTTTAATTTAAATTTAAAAAAAAACATACAAAAAAATTAGGAAATATTTTTAGAATAATAAAAAAATGTAGCCAATCAAATATATTAAAACATATACCAGCTGGACAATATTAAGTTAGATCCAGAATGACTTCCTCAAGTTTTTACCCCCCCCCCCAATTACTTATCAATGTTTAAATATATAAATATTTTGCTATTGTCCCAGATTAATTTTTTAAAAATATTTTTTCCATTATGATCTTAGTAATAAAGACTCAAATACTACTTAATTATGTTTTTTTTTAAATCAGCATTTTAAAGTGTTTCAATGATGTTACAAAAAGTTTAAATCTGTATTTGAAAGAGAAAAAAAAGGAAGCTATAACTGCGTTTATTTACAAATCTGGCAAAATTAGATTTAATTTACTTATTCTCAAACTTAGAAGCTTGAATTGTGTGTCTTAACCTTGAAGCAGTAGCAGATAGCACTAGGACCGAACTCCCAATTTTATGGTTAGTAGCCAAGTAACATACCGATCGAGCCAAAAGTGCACTTCTTAACCTTGAGGCAGTAGCAGATAGCACTAGGACCGAACTCCCAATTTTATGGTTAGTAGCCGAGTAACATACCGATCGAGCCAAAAGTGCACTTCCACCCAAGAGATGTTATCTGGCTTATACAGCTTTCACCACATACCCTCCCACCAATGAGTCAGTGGTTAGACCAGCAATACCAATGTAAGGTTTTTTGGTGGTGATCTTAATGCACTTCTCAGTCTTTGAGTTGCCGATAGAAGGTGCATCGACAGTTGAACGAAGCTGCTTGCAAAGGTTGCTTTTATCCAAGGTCGGTCGCCGGGTTCCCGCAGTGGCAATAGCATTAGAACCGAACTCCCACTGTTATGGTTAGTAGCCGAATAACATACCGATCAAGCCAAAAGTGCACTTCAACTTGAAAGATGTTATCTGGCTTATATAGCTTTCACCACAACCTATCTAAATTTCATGCTTAGTTTTGGACAAAGTATTTTTTATAATAAAAACATTTTTAATTGGGGCCTCATAATTATTCATTTGTATTTCTACATTTATCCAGTACCTTGCACAAAAATAAAAATTTTATTAGGTTTAATAATTTTAAAAGAAAAGTGCTCAGTTTCAGTGCTTTTAGTTTCAAATTATTTAAATAAAGTGAGCAATAATGATGATCACAGTAAGCAACTTTTTAACCAAATGGCTGAACAAATCAGCAGGTCCAGAGCCAGAGGGGAAAGGCTTTTTCAAGAACAGGTTCTTTCAAAGATGATTTTAACAAAAAAGAGAAGAAGGGGGACCTTCCCTTCCCTTCCACAGATTAAGAGATAAAACCATCTATTTATAAAAATGTAATAAAATAAACGAACAGAATGAGAATGTGTGATGGCTGTTCAAAAGAACACTGAAATCAATATCAAGTTTTGCCAATTTTTTTAACAAAGTGAGACTGACATTCAATATTGCTTTATCCACAATCTATTTACAAATTTCAAAACTATGATTGATCATTAATTTTTTTTTCTTACAAATTTTGAAACTAGCAGCTATTATCAATTAATCATATTCTTCTTAACACTTAAGATATATATCCACAGGTTAAGACTGCAATAATTTCCAACAAATAGTGATTCCAACAAATAGTGACAACAAATAGTGATTGAAATATCAATCATTAGAAATTTTTAATACATATTTCTCATTTTTATTGGTGAATTTCCTTTATGCACATTCTTTGTTTTATTAGCAAATAATTTCAACCATATCATTTAATGTCAAAACCATTCATAATTTGAAACTCAGAAAAGAGCATAATTTCCACATTAGTCAAATATTTCTATAATGAGGATGGGTTTTTAAATTTACAAATAAAACTAATAGATAGTTAAATACAAGTGATAATGAGTTTGATTTTGTTTTCTTTATTATAAATTATGCTGTATGTCGATTTTCAGAAGATAATAAAGACCATACCCATGCATTTACATAAATTTATGTTCTGACATTTTTTAATTCAAAAATTATAAATACAAGCAATATTAATACTGCTTTTATAATACCTTAGTTTAATTTATAAATATATAAATGTAAAATTAATTTCTGAAATTGAGTGATGACACTTGATAAAAAATTATTTTATTATAGCAACACAGGCAAAAATGTTTTCTAGTGAAAATATTAAATATTATTGATATATATATATATATATATATATATATATATATATATATATATATAATCAACATATTCACACTTTCCATAGAATTGCACTGCACAAACTATTAGCTTTCAATTTAGATTGCTTTTACTTAATGCAAGTTTTAAGTAAAATTTATATTTATGAACTTACTTTGGTAATATCATGGACAAGTCCAAAATCTCCTAGTTTACAAATACCATCTTCAGTTATAAAAATATTTTCTGGTTTAATATCTAAGTGGACTAGATTATGATCATGCAAATGCTTGACAGCCTGAAAATAAAATTATGGAAGTACTTAATACAGTTTAGCAATAATTCAATAAAATGAAAAACAATAAAAATTAATTCTAAAAGCTACTTACTTGCAACAAATCACATAAAAAATACCACACGACATTTTCCGTTATGTTATGGTTTTCATCAGCATACTGACTTAAACTAGAGGGAAAAGAAATCTCATTAAATTGTGTCCCCCAACTTGAAGCACATTAACATATTTTCTCTCCAGAAAATCAATGCTTTCTTTTAAAAACTAATTTCTAAAATATTTGTATTATATCAAAATATAAGAATTTTGACAGATGTCATTTCTATGGAAGATTTTTTTTTTAAAAAGCTCCACTTTCAGCCAGTCTAAATGCTATGCCACGATAAATGAAAAAAAAAAATAGTTGTGAAGCTAAATTTTATAAAGAGGAATTATAAAGTAATATCGTTATTTTAAAAGGCTATATTAACAATCTCTAATACAACTCATACCCCCCCAAAAAAGTCAATTTTTACTAAGGTCAACAAAGAAAAATTTTATTTTATTTACTTTTTATTAAATATTTACAATTGTTGTTGTTCACGTGTTCTGCTTTACATGAAATGTGAGGTGCAGTATTTTCTGAGGGTATGAACCCCCAAACACAAGAGGGCAGAAGTCTGACATCTCACACAAGTCACAAAACCTTTTTATACGGCAGTTTTCATTCATTCATCCAGAGATCGTAATCTAGATCTGGTTCAAGAGTGATCACCTCTGACTCAGTACCCATAGTGATATTACTCTCGACAAGGAGGACTTTGTAACCAAGGCAGATTTAACAACTACCACACATACAGAGAGTCTTTGGCTGGTGGGTTCAAACTTGCAACCCTAGGAATTCGAATCCAATGTCCTATCAACCAGGCGATCCCAGCCTAATAATTAAAATTGCTATAAATAATTGATCACAAATTTATACTAGTGTTCAATTTCTAACATTAATAGAGGCAATACAAAATGTTGAATTTTCTTTATTCCAGACCGAATTGAAAAAAATTTCCCTTTCCACCATTGAATATGTTTTAAAATATTTGCCGTGTCTCAAATAGTTATTATATAAAAGTACTCATTGTTTTGTTTTAAGAGTTTAAAATCAAGATAATTCATTCTAAGCATGCCTGTTAAAAATTCAAGGAAATTTTGAGTTAATTTAATTATAAAAATATTCATTTCTAGAGCAGTTGTGCAGTATCCAATTTATTTGTTTTATCAAAAAAAAGTTATAGAATGGAACACTTATTAAGATATATGTAATCACAAAAAAAAAAAAAGTTAATTTCTCAATAAACACCAAAATTTACTACACATTTTGGAATTAAAAGCGATAGAGTAATATAAGAGACAACAAAGTACAAATAATATTTATTCAGAAGGGGTGGGGAAAAAACAACACTGTGTTAGATTGCTGTCTACAAATATAATAAACATAATGTCAAAATTACAAAATCGAAACCTCTCATTTACTTTTCAAATCCACAAATATTATAAAATACAAAATATAAATGTTAGCATATTCACAAATATTATAAAATACAAAATATAAATGTTATAAAAGAATTGCAGATTTTTAATTTTTTAAAAATACTATTTGTTGACATTAGTGATACATTGAAGATAAACTTCAAATGATTTATAAGATTGATTTAACTATTCATATTTTAAAAATTCTATTTATAATGAAAGCTGTTTCAAGTATTTATAGGCAAAAGTTTGAAGATAGTTTTTATTGTTAATAATATATCTTGAAAAACAAAACAATACACATTTTATATTAATCTATAAGATTTTCTAAAGTATGAATATTATTAACACTGTTCCAAGTAATGATTAAAAAAAAGAAAGAAAAAGAACAAGTTCTGAAAAAATATTTTGCTAACAATGGAAAAAAATGTAAAAAAAAAAAAAACATGAAATTGCCACTTTTTTTGATGATAATGGACATGAATTCATTTTAGTTCATAAAAATATTTCAAAACCAAATAAATGCTTAATATTTTATAAATTAACAATAAAAAATAATGAAAATGGTCCTAATCATTCTCATAATAAAAAACGTGAATTTATTCTTATATTACTATATTTTACCTGCATTTGCACAATTCGATCTGGATGTAGAGTATTTGCTTTTCTTCCCAAGCCTTATAAAATTTTACACAGTTTGGATGACTGGGTAATTGTTCATGTTTTTGTACTTCCTGTAATTTCCTATCCCTAAAATTTTAAAAACAAATGATCAA
>JAOUZG010011055.1:1825591-1856078 GCA_026289955.1 Argiope argentata | reverse complement strand
AAATATGTTATTATTTTTTTTAATCTTAGGTTTTATGTTTGAAATCATTACGCCAGAACCACATATGAAAGTAAAAAAATCATCAACTATGCCAAATTACATATGAGGGATAAATATACAAGGGGTTCAGAGTCAGAAGGATTCATCCTCCCTCTTTCTTTTTAATCTTATCACTTTCACACAAAGTTTACATAAGTTATTAAAAATTCTTAAAAATCTTAGAACATACTAAATATTAAGACTGAAATAAAGGAAAATATGTTATTATTTTTTTTAATCTTAGGTTTTATGTTTGAAATCAGTTCATTATGTCAAAATAATTTTTCCCCCTTCTTTCTAATCCTATCTCTTTCACACAGAAGAAATTACACAAGTTATTATTATAATTTTTTTGAAATCATAGAATATACTAAATATTAAAAAACAAAGAAAAATGTAACTAATTTTTTAATTACCTTATGTTGTTTTATGTTTGAAATTAGTTCATTCTGTCAAAATGAAATTCAAATATTAAGCAAAAGAATTTTTCTACAATTTTTGAATAACATTATGGAATTTAAAGACAACATAAAATGAAAACTCAGAGTATATAATTAATTAAAATATAATACCTGTCTGCTTTGCCAATAAAAGGTTCCTTGGCTTTTTTGACAGCATAATACTTGCCATCTTCGAAACATTTTACTTTAAAAACCTAAAAACACGATTGCATTCATTTGAAACCAATATGAAAATTTATATTCATTGAAACAAAATATGAAAATATACGGAGAGAAATTAGATTGCATAAATGAAAGTAAGCAACAAAGGCAAAATTTAAAATATTTCATTTTCAAATAATAGTAATATATTTCTTACAGATCACTACAATCATGATACATGAATATGGCATAAAAAGTAAAATTTTTTTGCAACTGTGTAACAATAAACAATATTTAGATATTGATAATAAATTATTTTTGGAATATTTATGTACCAACATTATGTTTATTTATAAACTTTTGAATAAAAATGCACTTTTTCGCTTTATAAATGATATTTATTTGGTATATCTTAAATAGAATAAACCTTTACATAAATATTAGGCACTTATGGGAAAGAAAAAAAATCCAGAAAAAAATTTTTTGGTTAAAAAAAACTTATAAATAACTGGAGAAGTTAAATCAAGAGAATATAAAAGCAGAAAGTTTAATATATACAGAAGAAAATATTAATATAATAAATACTCCCCTTCATTTAATGTCAAAAAATGATTATGTTCAATATTATTTTAAGTGAATAAATTTTTCCTGCAAATCAAATTATCAAGCTACAACCATTAAAATATTTTTAAAAATGCATTGAATTTTTCTTTAAATAGAAATTGTTAAGGGCTTTGATATATTTAAAATTAGAATTCAAATAATTAATAAAGTTAATTATTAAACAAATTACAATAATTGAAAAAAAAACAGGTATATGGCTGAAATTTACTACTTACATCTCCAAATGATCCCGATCCAAGTTTACATATAACTTCAAAGCACTGGTGAAAATACAGCTGATCACTGTTTGAATCATAATTTGATGATAAAGCTAACAAAAAGTTCAGGGATTTTTTTTTTTTTCAGTTTGTATCAAAATTGTTTCACAATCATAAAAAATGATAATAATGATAGGAAAAGCAAAATATAAAATTTATATAAGCTGTAGGAGGTATTTAAATCTTTATCAGGTTGAAGTTTAAATATATCATAACAATATTGATAATTTAGGTCATCTCATTTAATGAGATCGACCTCATATTTGATACAAATTGATTCTGGCACATAGCCAAAATTTAAGGGTGAAAAAAAATTATGACAAAAAAAAAGCAACAGCAATTCTATTCTGTTTTCACACACAAAAAAAATTATCCCAAATTTTAGGGTTTTGTATTTTTTTTGTCTAACCAGGTTCATAAAATTAATGAGATATACAAGTTTTTCAGTATAGACAATGAAATTCTGAAATTCAATTTTGTCATTCAGCATATCATTCCACTCATTGCAAATAATGCATCCTTTATTCAGAAAAATCAGAAATATAACTGCTCTTCTTTATCCTTTTTTAAATTCTGTCTTGGAAGATTAAATAATCTGTAACTACAAGCAATAATATGTTAAGGTTTCTTTTTGCTAGCTGATAATATCCAATAAATATTATCCTAATAACGTAAAATATAGACAATTCTAAAGAATTGTTAACACTGTATTTAATAAAAAAGACAAAAGGAAAATAATGTTCAACAGCAATCAAAACTGATAACTGATAGTTGGTCTTTTAATAATTTTGCACCTATGTTCCAATATATCTCTTAAAAGAATTTGTGAATTGTGTTTTTCTTTAATATTTCTATTTTGTATTTGTTAATTTTGTATTTAATCAATGATGGCAAGTATCTTGCTTTCGAAGAAAAAACTCTCCATCTTCATGTCCCTTAGGGATTCAAATACACTAATATTTAATTAGTAAAAAGATTAAAATGAGATCTATTATGCATATTTTAATGTATCAAGTCAGAACATAATTTCTTGAATGGCCAAGTGCCACATGCTTGTTCAAATTAAATCATATTTTTATTCATTTTAATTGTTTCACTGAATTAGTAACTTTAGTATTGCATTAACTTTTTCTTATATTTATTGTTTTAAAAAAAATCACATTTCCTATTTATTTCATTTCATATAATCATGTGCTCAAAATTACATTTTTCAAGGTATTATTTGCTGTATTCATTAACGTTTTTTAAATCAGAGCTTTTGTAAATGCAATGGCAACACATTATTAAAAGCTGATTTTTTTAGATGCTCATGCAGATAATAAAATTTTTTATTCCCCCCCCCATGTTTTTTTTTTTGACGCCGAAAACTTCATCCCAAAAACAACATCATGTTCCGACATGATAAAAAATACTGCCATCGTAATAGAGCATTTTTTTTTTTGTTTCCAGAAATAAAATTAATGAAGCATATTTAAAGAATAAAAGATTATCATAGTATATAAATATATTCAAAGATGAAATGAATTTTCTAGCTAACTTTTCAGAATGTTACACCTGCTCATATTTCAATATAAAATGGGATTTTTTTTTCTCCATATGATACTTCAAGATCAATCACAGAAATTCTTTATCACAGTGCTATTGGTAAATGTATATTAACTGCAAGCTATTGGCAAATTTTTATTTAAAAAGAACTTATTAACTATTAATCCTCCCCTTCCCATTTAATTGTTGATTAGCAGTTAATATACAGATTCATTTACTTAAAAAGCAAGATCTTGGAAAAATACTAAGAAGCAAAAAAATCTAATGAAATATTATCATTCCTAAATTAATTTTATGTTAAATAACTAATGGAAATTATAATATTTAAGATTAATTACTAGTGCATTTTAAAAGGATACATGACTTGGAATCTAAAAAACTGATGCTCTGAGCACGATCAGAATTTATTGATTTACTATGTGATGAATGGCGATCTGAATTCACTGATCTACCAAGTGATGAATACCTAACTCGGGGAGTAGGTGGAGGTTTCACAATTGAACGAGGAAGTCTTTCCTAAAATTAAAAAAACAGATATTTAGAAATCACAAACATATAAATATTTTTTTAAGCAAAGGATTCAATGTTGCCAATAGAATGAAATTTTAATACATTTTAACATCATCTTCACATTTACAAGATAGGATGCTATTTTTCTGCTAATGTATTGATTACCAAAGTATTAATGAATGCATTGAGCTAAGAAATCTCATTTAAAAGACACAAGCTTCATAACAGATCAATGTGTTTTAAACGTGTTGATAACTTTTACAAATAAATAAGTAGATCATTCGGCCTCAATTTTACTGTTTTGAAAAGATTTGAAAAGAACCTAAAATTCATAATAATGAAACTTGGTAAGATCAAAGACATTGTAATCCTTACATAGGCTACTATATTCAACACCATCAATAATTAAAATAAATTTTAATGTAATTTTATTACATAGAATACTTAATTTTATCATTTAAATTCTGTTTAAGTATATTTATTTGAATAAAGATCAGATACTATATTTAACTCAGCTTATTCACGCAATTCATATTTCTACATATTATAAGTATAAATTTAAAAGATATCCAGAACTTTTCTATTAATTTCCTTAACATCGACTTGAATGTTGACTCTAATGAAATAGCAATAATCTTAATTATCATTAAAATATAAAAGACATTTGTCTGGGGCCAGGATGATAAAAAATAATAATAATAATATAAACAAATAATAAAAAGATTTTTTTTAATAGCTTACATTCAAGACACAAAGTAATTTCAAAACTTATATTTTATTATTAGAGCAAAAACATTCAAAAACTGTGCATTAACATAAGAAAAATTAAGGATACTATTTTATTATTATTTTCTTTTTGTGAAGTTTCCCACATTCAGTGATAATTTAAAAATAAAACCGATATTTAAGCAATCAGCATTTATGGTTAATGAAAAGTTTTTTATAAAAAGAAATATAAAACTCAACTAAAAAACAAGCGATATAAAAAAAATTTTTCAATCAATTTCTACAAAATTAACAAATAAAATTTTTGTTTTAGTTACTTTTTGTTATAAAATTACAGTTAATATAAACATCACAGAATCTGAATATGAAGCAGCAAAATAAAAAACGAATTTCCTGGCAAATTACTTTCCATATATAGTATCTGAACTCTCAATCCACGGGATGCAAATCTAACGCTCTACCAACCAGACTATCCCGGCCTAGCAACTAAAATTACCATAAATAATTAATCAAAAAATTATACTAGCATTGAATTTTCAATGCTGATTGAGGATTCAAAGCCAAATGTGCCAATGAAAAATGAGTGATTATTTTACACCAGTTGAGGTAACACAATACAAATAAGAAATTTCTAATTTTCTTTATTCTGTATAATTTTAATTCAAAACTTCAAAATGAATCAGAAAAATCAATTCATTAACGTTTAATTTTAAATACATCAAATATGATGAAAATAAGCAGAATTGTTTGAAATAATTGGCTGAAAACAAGTTAAGCCTAACCTCATTATTGTGGGGGGAAGGCAAACTGAATTCGTTAATTATTTGGCGGCGGGGAAATGAAGATTTTTTTGTGAGAAAGTTAGTTTTTAATTAATTAACAAAAAATGAATTTATGAATATTTGAAAGAAAAAAAAAACAGTATTAACATCAAATATCATCAATACCACTACAAGTTTTAAAAAATTGCTTGAACTTGATTGGATGATTAAAAAGTATTTTATAAACAGTTGAAAATTTGAACGATATATATATAGAGAGTGTATGTGAGTTAATAGTAGAAATTGAAATAAAATGAAAGCTTTCGCCCCCAAAAAAGGTGATAATCTAGATACATTACATATGACAAACTTCTTGAAAGTTTTTACTCTCTCTCTCTTTTTTTTAACATTTAATGCCATGCTCTTCAATTCTGAATGGGAAAAATTCAAGTTTAATAGCTTGACTTTTTAAAAAAAAATCTATATTAACAAAAAAAAAAAACAATTTTGTGGATAATATAGCCATTTTTTTAAATAAGCAGATAGTTAAAACATTGATATTGTTTAATCCATTTGTAATATTTATCCAATTGTATTTAATATCCTCAAAATGACATTGCTTTCTTTTCCATATTTACAGCATAATACGTTTTTAACTGTGTGTGAAGAGTGGTTCTATTTTTTTTAAGTACAATCAATATGAAGTTTCATGCTCAGAAAAAAAAATCACTCACTGAGTTTTAGATAAGCCACAATTATGCAAAATACTACCTCCTTCACTGCAAGTATATTAACCAACACCAGAAGATGCATGCCCATCTTTGACTTTTAGCCAATCAATCATAACTCAAAACTGTTTGCCAGTTTTAACCACAAAAGAAGTTATATAAAAACACAAGCACATTGGCAGAGTGCTTAAGTATAAAATATTTTGTTTCCTAATATGAATTCTTCCAAAACCATACTGTTTACCAAAGTGCAATTCAGAGCCAAATAATAAAATACTTACAAATACAAATTAAAATCATTGCATTAAAATAAGAAAAATTAACTGAATGCTTAGTAAATAACAATTTTAAAAAAAGTCTTTATTTTAATTGTATTAAAAGATAACGTGATTTGATTAAGAATTAATGTTAATTTAATTATCATTAAAAGATAACGAATGAATTCTGTTAATTTTTGTGGCAATCATTTTCATATACGTCAAAATGTATAAGAAATATGTTGCACTTTCCTTAAAATTTTATTTGGAGAAAGTTACATCCATAACGTTATAAAAGGAATTAATTTCTTGAATATTATCAATAATATCTATCCATATGAGTAATCTCTCTCTCTCTATATATATATATATAACACATTAACATATGCAGCAGATATTACTCTAATTACTTGATGTCGAAGGGTATCACTTTATAACAAATATAAGCAAACATATATTTTTAAAATTGCACTTAGTCAACCCCTCACTTGTTAATGGAAATGCAAAATATTATCTGTATTTAAAGATTCATAGTTCTAAAAGTACATTCAGTCAAATGAAAGATGCAAAAGTAATCAAGTAACAGGCATCAAACTGAAAGTATAATACAACATAAAAATAGTCTTAATATCTGCAGATACATAATTGTTATGATTTACATATTGGAAATTGATAACTCTATCTACCAAATCTATTATTTCACACATTTTTATTTATTTATTTATATTGCTTCTATACTATATTAAAAAATTGCTGAATTGAAATTGATGACTATCTACCAAATCTATTATTTCACACGTTTTTATTTATTTATTTATATTGCTTCTAAACTATATTAAAAAAATTCTCTTCAATCATTTCTGAGTTTCTTTTCGCACCTTTTTCTTCATTTTCAATAAAATTTCTAAATGCAATATATACAGCCTGCAGTTATAATAAATTGATGATTGATGTTAACTTTTGTTTCTTATATGGATTGCAAAACGATTCTTATTTTGATTGAATGTGAACCTGTAAATAAAATTGGAAATCTAATATTTGATTTATTTGCTCGTAATTACATTATTTGAAAGAAACACATAACATAGAGCTCTGAAATTATAATTCATCTATCATAATATTTAATAGCATGCTTTTGGCACTGTTAAAATTTTAAAAATTGTTTTATTTAAATGTTAACTTCAAAATAGGATTTTCACGTTCATCTCTCTCTCTCTCTCTCTCTCTCACTTTATTTACATATATATATATATATATATACATACAGTAACTAATAGCACAATATTTTTTTTGTGTGTGACAAGGTGACATTTATTAAACAAATAAACACATTCCATGATGAAGATTTTTAACAGCTTAAAAAGTCAATAATTGTAACATTTAGCTTAGTTTAAGATCAATATACCTAATGCTTAAAAGGGGGGGGGGGGTGAAAAAAATATCCGGACAAACACGAAAAATTGCAAAAGAAAATGGCAAGATTTTGCATTATTTGGTGATCTTTTGTTTACCCAAGGCTAATGGAAAAGTACTGAAAAAAAAAAGAAAGAAAGAAAGAAATGATAGTCTCAAGTACTTCATAAATTTACAAAAAGAGCTCAAAGAAGAGGAAAAACATTCATTATTGTCAAATACTTCTTTAATTATAATAATTTTTTTTTTCAAAATAATAATAATAGGTAAATATTTTACATCTACTTAATAAATACTCGTATGATTGATAGTATGATTGATAGATGTTTGTAAGTAAGTGTTTAATAAGTAATTTACTTGCAGACTAAATCAAAATAAAATAATCAGGTCTGAAAGGATGCGATATTCATATAAAAACGAAGAAACAAATAATGAACAAAAAAAGTATCTAATAGAATGGAAATCAGAGTCGAAGAATGATGATGAATTCCAGAAATTAGCTCATCCTTCCAGATCTCATGCATATATGAAACAGATATGTCGGAAATTGGTAGTCTCAGGATACTGGAACAAACAGTGGTACTTTTCCACGAGCTAGGTGCAAGGGAAAAACAGCCAAAGAAATTTGACAGAATTCTACATTATTTGGAGATTCTTTGCATTTAAATCACTATAAGAAATTTGTTGGAATTGTACTTTATTTGGTGATTTTTTGCTTGCACCCGGCTAATGGAAAAGTACCCTAACAGTATATATAAGTATGTAATAAATTAGATTCAGTGGTTAAACTTTCATCTCCATCGTAGCTCAAATGTTACTTCAATCATTTTTACAATGCCTAAATTGCTTCAATTAATACTAAACCTGTCTTCAACTGCAACTTGATATAAAAATGATGAATAACGAATTTTAAGACTATCAAACTATAAATAATAATAACATTTTAAAAATTCCTTTTCAAGTTAGAAAAAAAAGGTAGATTCAAATTCTTATTACTTTCAAAATCCTGTCGATCTTCAGACAAAAACCTACAAGAATGATCATCCAAAACATTTTTGTATGCTCTACCATTAATTTCTCCCTCTCCTCATATTTAATTGTGGATTTAAGACATTTTAATAAAACCACAATACAAATACATTTTTTAACTAAAACAGGATAGCTAGATTTTTAAAATTATACTTCCTTTGACGGCAGAGGACGCATATTTGTGTCAAAAATTTGGGCAAATATGCTACTTTAAAAATTGCCTAGATGCAAAGGGTTAATATAATAAAATTACAGAAAAGCACAACTAATAAGATACTGGCATAAAATTCCCCAAAGAATTAAATATTTTTGTGGCATATTTATGAATATAAAAATATAAATATGTTAAAGATGAAATTTATTCTGAAAATATGTTTTATATTTTAGTTGAAAGCTGAAGATGTTACTTCAAGCTGAAGATGAAATCATATTCAAAAACATAATCTACTTAAAAATATGTTGATATCTTTTTTACTTAAAGTGAAAATTTTTAAAATTTGCCAGAAAAAATGATTTAGAACTCATCATTAATCTGCTAACGCAATAGAAATAAAGTCTTTTTTATTGTAAGAATATGAAATCTAAATAGTATCAATATTCAGTAACAATATCCTATTACTGAAAAATACTATAATAAGGAAATATGGTACAATTTGAGATTCATGCATCTAGAAATAGGAATAATAAACTGCTTTATCTAAAGATAAATATAAAATTATTTCTGAGGATATTATCTACATATATTTGTGGAAACATTATTTTTCATTTTAACTATCCCTGTAATATTAAAGGAATTTTAACTTAACTAATTTGCTTTACTAAACTTATTATGTAAATACTTATTATTGTACAAAATAATAAAATATATATCCTTTCAGATATTAAATAACTTTCATAAAAAATATAAGATTATTTACCTTCTTTGATGAAAATGATTTTTCCTTGTAAAACTTCGGCGTAGGAAGAGGAGACTTCATTGCTGAAAACATAGCACCAGAGTGTTCATCTCTGATGCTCAGCACCTTGTTTCTTATATCCAGAATGAATAAATCACAAGAACCAACAAACAAAAAATTATTCAAATAAAAGTTTTAAAAAATTATAGTAGAAAATGAGAACTTAGAGACAAATGATAAATGAAGTTTGTAACATTGTTGAATTCAGGTAACAGAACATAGGTGAAAACGGTATCTAACTATTTCGCAAGTTCGAAGGAAAAAATGCAATTTTTAATTTTCCTTTCCAAAAAAAATGGACAATGTTGCGATTTCAGAGTAAAAACTGCATTGAATTTTGAAAATGTAACTAAATACTTAACACCTAATAATAACACAATATTCTAAAAGGAATAATTGACAATATATTTTCATTTCATTTCTATCCTCTCAACTTTACCCGCGCGAAAACAATAAAAACATTTGGTTGTTGCCATACTTGAAAACTAAACTAGTTTTGAAATATCTACTACCAAATAAAGTAATACTTAGATTTTTTTCTTTTCATTTTTGTGAAATAAATTGTAAGGAAAGTATATTGAGAATAAAAACAGAAACGCTCAGTATTTTCAATTTGCTGAAATAGATAAATCTAATGACAAAATTCAAGACATTAGTAATTTTTCTGGGTGGCGGTAACATAAAAATTCTTGTCCCCGGCCCCGCTAATAGAAATGAAGTGAATATAACAATCGTTTATGAAGTCCACATGTATTACAATGGAATTTTAGTTAACTCTATTTGATTGTACTTTTTTTAAAAAAATAAATTGTCTATGCGTGCTTAGATAATTCAACCATATAAAATCTTTGAAGTGTTATCTCTTGCATTCTTTGATTAATCTAGAACAGTAAAGGTGATTATTGTAGTTGAGATTCTATTACATGATGTAACATTTGAAATGTTAAAATATATATATGTTTTAATAATTCTTATGATTAACGTATTAAAATTGTTTCAGAGATTCACAGAATATAAAAATGAAATTTGTATAAGAAAATGCTTAAGACATATACGTTTTATTTACTTTAATCCATTTAAAATAATATTTACCATTAGTTATTACATTTCTAGTCTTCCATATGTTGCATTTTTTGTAAATTATTATTGAAATAATGTAATGGAAAGTTTGTTTTTGTATATTCTCTATTTTTCGTCTGCATATTACTCTAACTGACACTGACAGTCATTTAAATTTCATAATATTGTTATGAAATTTGATTATTTTTGGCATATATTATATTATTTAAATTTATTTATATATGTTTAAAACAAGGATGCACAACCTATGGCCCTCGAATGTTGTTAATAAAATAAGACTTATTTAAAATGAAATGAGAGTTGCTCAAATAAACAAGGAAAAACATATGATACAAAAAAGATTCTACATCAGAATAAATAATTTACAGTTGTTCATTAAGTTAATTTACTTTAAATTATGCGGCTTTTTAATTTGTTCCCTTCATGACTACCTGCGAGTACAAGTTTTCTTATAGATGAAACTCGTGAACGTCATCATGGCGATCATTCTAATAAACGCAGCATGATTTTGCTAGCAGATCCTTTATTTCATAATTGCAGCAACGGAAAGGATCAGATATTCTTTTTTTATTTCACATTTTTAGTTCTGTATCATTTATTTTACAAAGGTGTATAGAAATATTTTATTAAAATGAGGGAGAAAAAGAAAAGGAATTTTCAAAATCAGAAATTTCAAGATTCATGGGCAGATAAATATTGTTTTATCTAGTACAATGATACTGTCACATACTTAATATGTACTTACAAGAATTCAGTGGCTAAAGAGTATAACGTAATGCAGCATTATGAGATGGAGCATAAACATTTTGCATCTATGAAAGGATATGAACGAACGCAAAAAATCTAACAACTAAAAAATTTGTTCAGCAATCAAGTAAATTTTTTTTTCTTCAAAAACAGCCATCTGAATTAGATTCATATGTGGGAATGAGCTTGGTTGTCTGAAATTATCGCTAAAGAAGGTCAACCATTCACAGATTAGGATTTTGTTAAAAAGTGTTTGTTAATTGCATCAGAAAAACTGTTCAAAAGCAAAAAGAAAATTTGAAAATATAAGCTTAAATAGAATGATTATACAAAGACGAATTCAACAGTTGAATGAAGACATTGAAAATCTAGTAAAATCTACCACTTCAAACTTCGTATATTTATCTTTAGCTGTTGATGATTTTATAGATCGAACATCCGAGGCCCAATTACTTGTTTAGTTCGTGGAAATGTTAAAAAATTTTAGGTTATGGAAGATGTTATATTGAAAAATGTTGTGACTTGGATTGATACACACTGCATCCCATGAAGAGGCAAAGAACAGGAAGTGAACTTCTTTCTAGTTTGATGCAATGTAGCTTCCTTACGCATGAACAATTGTGCTAGCATTATGACAGATGGAGCAAAATCAATGGCGGGTATGTAAATTGGAATGGTTACACTGTTAAAAGAAAGTCTTGCCCAGTGTGGTGAAGACATGTTGTAGTTTCATTGCATTATTCTTCAAGAGAATTTACATGGTGAAGAATTAGGATTCGCAAACCTAATGCAGTGTGTATCTGAAGCGATTAACTTTATTCATAGTAATCATAGTATACATTTCAGTTACTTATGCGTTTTATTCATTTATTTATTGCGTAATATATGCATGAGTAAAATAAGTTAAGTAATAATTGTAATTCATGTGTATTACTTAAAAAAAATAGTGTTTTCACATTTATAACGTGTTTTAACATTCATGTCCTACTTTGGCCCTCAACATGATCCCTTTTCATATTTTGCCCCCCCCCCCCATCCTTAAAAGGTTGTGCATCCCTGGTGTAAAATATTAAAGTTTTTTCTTGATTTTTTTTGAATTTTTTTTATTACAATTAATCTCGAGGAAAGTGTGTAGGTTTATAAATTTTCATATTGACTGATATTACGCATACCAAATTTAGACAAAAAAAGTGAGTATATTATTCCAAACTGATACCAACAACCAAATGAATTTGTACTGCCTATAAAGGACCAAATACTAATTTATGAATTGATCAGGATTACAAATTCTTTTCATTTAGATCTCTGATTTGAAAATAGGGTGGATTTTCATTGAAAGTAGTAAATTACAATTATGTCAATTCTGCTATTTAAAATTATTAATAACAATACTAATTTTTTTTCAAGTGATTGTACAATAATAGAAAAAAAATTATCAATGTATGATGATATTTGCTATAAAAATATAAATAAAGCATTACTTCAAAATATAATTATATATCTTTATTTTTTTATATTATTTAATACTTTTTTATTGTAGATGGAATTTCAGGCAGTTATAATGGCCGCTGGTACTGGTTCAAGAATGAGAGAAATAACTTCAGGAATTTCAAAATGCTTATTACCTGTTGGAAACATACCTTTGATCATGTGTTCTTTAAATATTGTAAAGAAAGCTGGATTCTCTTCTGCAATAGTAATTGTACGAGAAAATGAAAAGGCTAAAATTCAAAGTGCTATTGAAGATAAGTTTGGACTGAAGTTGGATATTATTGGTATACCAAAAAATGAAGATTGGGGTACTGCTGATAGTTTGCGATACATCAAAGATAAAATAAAATCACATGTTGTTGTTTTAAGTTGTGATATAATATCAGATTTTAACCTTCAAAATATGTTGAATGCACATCGATGTCAAGGTTCATCATTAACCATTTTGTTAGTGCCTTTTCCTAAATCACTAAAAGAAGCAGATATGCCGGGATCCAAAAAGAAATGCAAGTTTGAACGTGATATCATTGCAATGGATTCTAGTGGAAAACTAATTTTTATCAATTCAGAGGCTGATTTTGAAGAAACTGTACCCTTTAAGTTAAGTATTCTTGAAAAAAACAGTGAGGTCAAAGTCTATAGTAACTTAATGGATGCTCATGTATACATCATTAAAAAGGATTTGGTAAATTTTATTGTGAACAATGAACATATTTCAACTTTAAAGGGGGAGTTTTTACCAGCTGCTGTTAAAAAGCAATTCACTTCTAAAAAACAAAATAACAAAGGTGAATGTGAAGCATCTCTAAGTAGTATTTTAAATCAAGATTGGATTGATTTGAAAAAACTTGCTTTTGACTTAAGTTCTGCCTTTTCTGGACGGATCTTAAAACCTGCTTTGGAAGATGAATTTGTTTGTTTCTCCTATATTGACAGAGATTGCTTTTGTACTAGAGTTAATACTTTGGTTGCTTATGCAGATATCAACAAAAAAATAACAAAGAACTTTTCCATAATGGGGATTGAACCAACTAAAACTCACCAATATCCAAAATCGCAAGTCGATGCAGAAAGCGCTGTTGGAGAAAATACTGAATTACTTGCCAAGGCATCTATCAAACAGTCTGCATTGGGTTCTAATTGTAAATTAAGCGAGAAAGTCAAAATAACAAACTCTATTGTGATGGATAATGTGACTTTTGGAAAGGAGTGCTCAATACAGAATAGTATAATTTGTTCTAATGTTATTTTAGAAGATAATTGTAGTTTCAAAAACAGTATTATTGGACCGGATCAGACTATTAAAACTTTGACAAAATTAAACAGTGAAATTTTACATGGTTCTGAGCATCTTATGCAAATATAATTTGATGCTGATTAAAAAAATGTATAATTTAGAAATTGTATTTTATTTTATTTATTTTTTACTGAAATACTTATAAATTCTAAGGGTTGTCAATATTCATTGTAATGTAATTCCTAGTATGTCATTAAATTCTTTTTTGAAATTCTATGTGATGTAAACTACTTATTTGTGCAATTCTTATTTAGGACAGAATTTTTGCTTCATCATCAGATTTATTACTGGTATATTAAATTAAAATCAATTTAGGGGAAGTTTTATAGAGTTAGTAAGATGTTTAAGTTATGTTAGGGTGAAAGCTATTTTGAGCATCTCTACCAATAATAGGGATGATTGTATATGTGTTAGTGCTCTTTAGACAAGATCATTTGCTAAATTTTACATATATGAATATATATTGGACAAGAACAAGTTTTTGTATTTTATTTAAAAGTGAAGCTGAATTTTGGCATCCTGGCATAGAAACTTCTGAAAATAATAAAATTATTTTTAATTATACTGATTTTTAGTTCATTTCCTGATTGGCACTTTTTTAAAAAATTTGCCTTATTTTCAACAATATATTACATTATTGCTTTTAAATCCAAAATTATTTTCATATTTTCTTGAAACATTTAATAGTTCTTGTTAAAAGTTGTTTTTAATCACTGTTACATGGAACATAGAGAAAAGATAGCCAAACCCTTGTATTTAAAATAGCATCTTGTCATGGACAAATCTTCTTTAGAAAGATCCATGTATTCATTAGACAGAGTAATATAGAGAAAATAAAGTTACCTGTAAATGCTAAAATAAAATATAACTTATATCCTTAATGAAGCAATTGGTTGTCAAAGGTAACTATTATCAAACATCAGAAGATAATAAACAGGTAAGGGAGAGGCTGAATTTTTTAAAAACCATACTAAATACAGTTTATTGCTGCTATTGTAAACTAGTAAAAATTGAAACTTTTAACTAAATATTCTGTATAGCCATAAGAGCAATTTTTTAAAGTGAAAGACTTACATTTTCATGAAGAGAAAAAATAATAAATTGGTTTATGAAATTAATATGAAACTGATTTTGCTCATGTTAGATTTCTGAAATTCATGCTGAATTGAACACAATTTTTAAAAGAAAAATTTACTAACCCTTTGTAATCATAGATGTACCGATGAATCTGTAATTCTTCAAAATAGTTCTTTCAGTTATAGCAGGCTTTTCTAAATCTTCAAACACAGTTTTTAGTTGAATGGCAAATTCATTTATATATTTTCATAAGATAAAATGCCATCATAATGGCATTTGTTTTGATTGATCATAACCTTTTGTAGGTTGCTGTGCAGCTATTGCAAAATAATGATTAACATAAAAACTTCTACTTTACTGACTTGGGAAAAGTAGAAATTGCAGAGTATTTTTTTCTCCTGTCTAAATTTTAATAATCAAAAATTCTGCAAAATTTGGTTTTGTTTGTTAATAATTCCAGAAATGATTTTATTGTTTGTACATCTTTTTTTTTTCCACTATAGAAAGTTAATGATTTTATTTGTTTATCCATATTCTTTGATAATGTCATTATAAATTTTTACTTGATTTCATCATTTTTATAAGAGAATCTTGAAATTTGATATCAAGAATTAAATTCAATATGTTAAAAGATCTTTTAATTTTGTTTCCTCCAAAAATGTAGTAAAACATGCTCATATGGTGCAAGTAAAAAGTAAATGCTAAAATCATCAGCACTCTCTATGAGAAATAAAGTGAAGTTACCGTTGTAGGCAACAAACAGATAATGCAGAAAAAATATGTTATATTTATAGTAGGATAGAATAACTAAAATGTCAATTACAATAATGGGTTAATAAGTATTGTGTTGGGGGAATTATGATTATCAAGTTATCTGTAAGAGAATGCCTTCAAATGAAACAACTGATAACAACAAAAAATAAATTGGTTGTCAAAGGCAGCTTTTTCATATATACACAAAAATGCACAGTTATAAACTAACATGGAGTTTATTAATTTATTACATTTCGTTGCCATACAAGGACATGTGACATATACTAGTTTCTACAGAAACTTAAAAAAAATTACAATGGTTCTTTAAAAATCACATTTGATTTTATGAAATACAATCACATGCACAAGTTCTGTCTTAGTATACATCACAAAAGCAGTTCTCAACAGACCAGTATGTTCACATCGAGATGGTTCATTAAAATCTGATATAAAAATTTATGTATTGCAAAAGATAATTCCCCTGTTGTACCCTATTCTATAGCAGAGGGTTTTTTCCCAATGCATTGATTTTTCAGCTATTTTTAATTAAAAGAAATAAAAAGATGCAAATTTTAAACTTAAAAGACTGTTATAAATTCCTTTTTTTTATGTTTGTATTTTATGTAAATTCAATGGATATATACAAATGACCCTATTTTTCTTTGGAATAGTGAATTCCATCGCCTTTAATAAGCCAAATTTTTAATGTCATTTCTTCAAAACCATTTTAAATAGAATTTTTTTATATATAAATTGATGCCATTTCTTTTTGTATTCTTTTGAAGGAAATATTTAAATCAGATATAATAATTAATTCTTCCATTTTTATCCATTATTCTTAGTATTTTAGTTTTTAGAAAATATTTATGCTACAGCTAATTCATGGAACTGAAAGAATCTTGCAATTTTCTATATAATAAATTTAATATTTCACTGACATATTATCCATAACTAAATTTAAAATAACTTATGTATTTGCTTTTTACATGAAACACACCTCATACTTTGAACTAGGCAATTAACTTAAAATTATCTATAGGACATTCACAGCCAAAATTCATTTCAAACACAAGTAACCATACTTACCACAAAAAAAGGGCAGAAAATACATTAAAAAAAAAACAAGAAAGCAAATAAACCATGAATTCTCATAATACTAAATAATACAAACAATTTTCACACACATACTACTTTATTTGTTAGATAAAAACTGTAATATTTTTGGAGACATAAGCTTTATACAAAACATGCTTCATTCATATTCTACAGCAAATACATGAAAATGTTAATATTGCTTATTTATTAGGATGATAAATCAATATTGCTTTCAAAACATGAATCAACATATTATCTGATTCAAAATTCACTTTAAAAAGTGTTTAATAAATAATATGCTGAAGAATGTAAAAATCTTTTTACAAATGTACATAATTGAATGATCTGTATGAAGTAGGAAGAAAAGAGAAGCACCAATTGGGAAGAAACAGATTTGCATAAAGTATAAATTGAAATCAAGATAAACAGTTTCTCTTACTATACATGCAAGTAAACTGAGAAAATTTATGTAAAAAGATAAATAAAGAAAACTCAATTAGTAAAATGGTAAATATATTAAAACTAATATACAACAATACTGATACAGCATTGCAATGAAGAAGAAAAAAAGCATTTATGTACATGTTTAATTTGGAAAAAAATACAAGAAAAATTAACTTTACAAGTTAAAGCATTAGTATTTATTTAAAGCAATCATTCACTTAACTATAAAATAGCTATTAAATAAGGAATGCATAAACAAAAGAAATAATTAAGAATTGTATTTTAGAAATTTTTATAAGTTGAAGTAAAGGTTTTTGAACATTTCATCAAAAATTAACAAAAAAAAATGTTAAAAAAAATCAATATCTATTATCTATGGGCATGCATTAAAATATATCATTTCATATCACCATTGTTTGTGCATTCCCTTTTCACGTAAATTTATTTATTTATTTATTTAAAAATAGAGGCACTAAACTATTGCATGGAACATAAAGAATTTTCACACGTAAGAATTACATTATGACCTATTATTGCACATATCTACAAAGATATTCTAGTATACAGAAGTTTATTGCATACTAAACAATTTTTAATATAAAGGTACAAAAAATCACTTAATAAAATAATTTTACCTTTACAAAGTCTACACAATTACAGAACAACAGAAATATTAGTTGCTGCCAAATGCTCAATCAACTTTACATATATACATGAATGAACAGTTTAGGATTACCTATTTATAGGCAAGTGTTTAAATAACAATACATGATTACATGAAAACCCTTATAAGTTGTTATGAACACAAAATATTTTCATAATAATAATCTTCAAAGAATAAAACTGAGTTCTGCCATAATGAACAAAAATGGATCAGGGTGAAATCATATGATTCCTTGCCAAATGCTTAACATTTTTGAGCACAGCATACTAATTTGTATGGAAGATGTTCGTTGTTTATTAGTTTTAAGTCGTCACATATTTCAGGGAAAATAATCAAACCTTTTCTTTTTTTGTATTTCTCAGAAGCATTGAAAATTATTTAAGTTCATAAAATTCATTCTTTTTATAACAAACTATTTCAGATATTTATAACTGTAGAATGTTTTATGTTAGACATTGAATAATTTTTAACATAAAACATCAATTGCTTCTGACAAATAATCCCAATTCTGATCATAATAATAAAAATCAGCATAAAATAATTTTCAATGTAATGAGTTTCTTTTTTCCCCTTTTCTTCAATATGTGCTTTCCTGGTATTATGAATCATTGAGTTAAAAAAACAGTTAATCAAATATTCTTAAGTTGACAAACTGCTTTAATGTGTTAATTCCATTAAGATCATAATAGATAAATCTATTAGATAACATATAAGACTATTGTTATTAATAAGAATTTCTTGTTTCCTAAAAAGACATTCTCAATAAGTTAATAACATTAAAGGGGAAAAAACATGATGATAAAGCTTTAATTTAACATATACCTTAAAGATAATTAAATATGCCATTATTAACACTATTATTATTTTGCAAATTAATGTATAAACACATATGTCATTCAAAAAACAAGTAAAATACCATTAGCTACATTTTTGAGCAGAAAAAAAAATAAAGAATAATACTAAAAACGGTATATTTCGATAACAGGTTTTCTTTAATTTTTCAAAGTTTTACATTTACAAAGTTAAAATTAATTGAGCATATTAAATTAATCATAAATACCAAACCTCAGCTTTTTATGAAGAAATATAGAAATAAATACACAATTAAATTACAATTACTCACTGTCAACATATTGCAATAAAGCTTTAAAAAAAAAATCCACACAAGAGAAAATATCGTATGTATTATAAAAAAATCCAAAATCTTATTTACAAATAAAAACTCCTCAAATACTTTTAAAAATCTATTTTTAGTTGATCTTATTTAAAAATATTCTTATGATTGAGACTTGAATGACAACTCACATTTCTGAAAGTTCCATGATCACTCTTACTCCATAAAATTAGCTAAATGCAGCAGCTATAATTTTCGCCAACTCCTGATGCTCAGATAAGAAGAAAAACTACTTTTTCTTCATATTATTTCATTATTTATTACATGCTACTGTAAACAGAGTTTTACGATAAATCAAATGAAACATCCATAAATGACCAAATGAAACATGGTAACCATCAAGGAACAGTACCAAAGTATGCTTCCCATATAAATTATATAAGTGATCGCAGCTAGTTTAGAGAGAAGTACATAAAGTATACAACACAAATGTGGTGTGACATTTATTTATCCTTTTTGTGCTTCTTTCTTCGCCGCTTAATTGTAGGACCTTGGCGTTTAGCAATACAACGGACACAAAACCAATTTTCTTCTTCTTTCGGAGGCACTACTATGCCAACACATACCCTAAAATAAAAAATAAATACTGTTTGACAATTTCAAACAAATTTTTTTAAGCAAAACAGGTAAAATTTAAAGATAATTATCATATTTCATTATATCCAGGTAAAAAGTTACTTAATATAATTTTTAAATTTAGCTTAATTTCATTAGTAGTATAAGAATGTACAATTCTTAATAATCATTTAAATGTAGACGAGAGCTCCTTAGCATTTCAAATATTAAACTGAAATTTTAGATGTATATATTAACAAATACTAGAAATAAAGAGCTACAGGCGAGCAAAAATTGGATTTAAGATAGTAAAGAATATTTTAGATCATTTAGCATTTTATTCAATCGTCAGTTCTAAAAAAAAAAAAAAAAAAATGCAAAACCATTTAAAAGGATTTCATTTGAAACAATATATATTTCAACAACATAGTTATTTAAATTTTAATGATAAATTAATTGACTGCATGCATATAGGATATTCTTTTTACTTTTCAAAAAAGAAAAAAAAATCTAAATAGCCATATATTTTTTAGAAATCAAAGTTTTGGATGTTAGGTTAATCATCCCAATCCTTAGAAAGAAAAATTAAAATGATTGAATATACATGAATATTGGTAAAGCCTCTATTAAATACCAAGATATAAGTTCTTTCTAGAATATCTGATGCCCTATCATCGGAACTATAAACACAGTTGAGTGAAGTCTGTCTGATAAGAGTATTGGTCTCCAGTGAGTTCTCTCTTGAGGGCTCAGTAGCATTGCAGTGACATAATAAAAATTTGCAGCTTATATAGTGTGTAAGTGTTACTATTTTTTACTTCATTTTATTTATTTATTTATTTTTGTGTATAATTCAAAAAAATGTTGTCAGTGTTTCTTTCTTTCTTTCTTTTTTTTAGGAATAATTATGAGATTTGTTGGATTTCTCACTATACCAGATACATACATCAAATGGAAGTAAATTATATATATACTCCATTATTGGATCACAATCTATATCAAATTTATTTTAGTAATTAGTTTTGATTTGAAAGTTTATGAATATTATAGATGGAGAAGATCATACTGTAAAGAAAGAAAATGTTTAATACTAATTTATAATTGTATCTAAAAAATGTCACAAATAAGTTTTTTTTCCTTCAATTTTTTTGACATATTCTATCAATGCACATATGTTCTAAAACTCTCAATAGTTAATCTATTCAAATCCTATCCAAGATACAGTGAAGCCTCCTTTAATGAATGCAATTCATTCTTGGCTCTAATTCATAATGCAAAATATTCATTATGGGAAAAAAACCCACTCAGTAAAGTCTTTTTTTCAATGTAAAATAAGGTAATGAATTCCATTCAAAATAATAATAAATACTCCAACAAATTTATATAGATGTATATTTTACAAGAAAACAGTCGCAAGACATTTGTGTTTATCTGCACTCTAAAATTCAGTGTGCACAGCAACTACCTTATCAAATAGATACTTCTCAACTCATTATGGATTAATTTCTCTTATTTTCAGCACCTCTCTTGATTTACAGGAAGGTTGCCCTGTTAATATTGTTTCTTCCTGTCCAAACCAAATCTTCTCTAGAGTTTTTTGCTGCAACAGAATGCAGCTGTTTCATTAATTCTGGTTATATTCTTCTACCTGATAACGAAATTGTTGCTATTCTCATACAGTTTCATAATCTAGGAAAAGAGCAAACATTCAATTACGGCTTTATAGGTATTTGCTCAAACCCTTCGGACTTGAATCTGATAATGAATCCCAATTTTTTCCATGTAGATACAAGATTTCTCTTCTAATAAGTGCAAATCCATCTAGTATGTGAATTACTGTGTCTTCTAACTAATAATATAGAAACATCATTCAGTAAAATCTTATTTTAGAAATGTTCCGTGCTATGCCAAGGATATCCAGTCACCAATAAAGATGGCAGAACAAATAGTTATTCTTACAAAATGGTTACAGGGACCCCTTTCTGTATTAAAACTATGATCTTTACTGATAAGTTTTGTTTTATTTGAGAAGACTCGTTTATTTATTCATTTACGTTAGGGTCACTGTTGCTCTTTATAATTTTGAAGCAAACAACTTTTGCATATTGGCTGCAAAATTTAGAGCATGCAATCCCCTCGACATTTGAAGAAAGAACTGGAAAAAAATTTTAACTTAAAAAAAAAAAAACATGCTACATCTTCACTAGCAGAAGAAACTAGATCCTAGTAGCTTCACTAGCACATTGAACATAAAGAGTGTGGATAACAGAAACAGTACATAATCAAACAAAAAGACAGATTGAAGGGATAAGCAATGAAACCATTCTCTATTCAAAATTTCAAACAAGTTTCACTTTTTCCAACTTCATCAACTCATTAAAAAAAAGAATATATTCCACTCAACCTTCATCCCTTCTGAAGGTTCAATATTTCCTGCCATCTCATTTGCCAGATTATTCCTTCTTAAGCAATTAGCAACATAATGAATTACCAAGAAAACCATAAGATCAGAAAAAAAAATTACGAAAAGTGCAAGGAATTCCATTCCAGATTTTTAAATTGATAATTCAGATGATTTCAAAAAGCACAAACCGAGGGTTAAGAATGGCAAAAGAATAAATATTTTCCTTATATTAACAACAAAAATAGCATTACAGTGTCTTATTATCAGTAAAAAAAACTTGTAATTATAAGACAGAATAAAATTAAAATCTTTAATAGACATTTTTTTAAATGTTTAACTTAATATTTTTCTTAAATAATTGCAGTTCATGTACAATTCAATTACTGCAAAAAGTAGTTTAAAAAAGGATTAGGGTTGTCAGATCGTTTTGTTGAGTTACCATATTAGTGACAAACTCTGAGGCACATTAAAGTATAAAATTCAACTATTATACTTTAAATAATTTTTCTTTTACAATTTGTTTAGTTCCTTATGCAAGATGCTTCTTAAGTAAAGTTTGACTATATTATTAAAATTACAACCTATTTACAGGGTTACATTTTTCAATAAATTAATAACCATAAAAATCATAAAAACATTTTACATACCAATGGTACCAGTCATCACATTCATCACAACCAATCATTGGACTTCCATCGTCAGCTCGAGAGCAAGCAGGGCAAATCCATATTTTATTGCCACTTTCATCCTTAAAAAAATATTTCCTTATTACTAACAAGACAATTATTTTAAAATATTTCTCACAAAACAGAAAATTAATAAAACAATAAAAATCTTCACAATTTTAATGAAGTTTTCAATGAAAAAAGGAACAGAAATTTGAATACTTGTGAGTTCAAAACTGTAAAAAAATTATATATATATATATATATATATATTCATATGGTCAGGAAATGAACTTTAAATTCCTCAATAAAGACAATAATTAGAATATTTGAAAACCAAGATCTGTCAACTAATGTTCTTTTGTGTTGTGACTAATGGCACTTGCCATGGACAAGCTTCTGCTGATACAATCAGCAGATTTTAAGCCTAAGAAATGTGTCTCTTTGTTTTACAAGTAGCGCCATCTAGGGCCAAGAGTACGATTTAGCTACACACACGTCACAATCCTTTTTAGGGGGCAGACAACATTCATGCAAATTCATTCACACATCTCAGATCGTAGTTTAGACCTGGAACAGAGAACGATCACCTCTTACCCAGTACCCCCAGCAATATTACTCTCAATATGGAGGACTTTGTGACCACAAACAGATTTAACGAGTGCCAGCCGCCACACACTCGGGGAATCTTTTGGCCGGTGAGCTTCGAAATTGTAACCTAAGGAGTACAAGTCTAACACTCTACCAACCAAGCCATCTCGGCCCAATGTTCTTTTTAAAGCTTTAATGCATTTTGCATCTAATTAAGAAGTTGGAAAAGAATGCAGTCCAAGAACTATTATTCAGCTATCAAGAAGATATTTACACATTTAGTTTTTTACTAAGTTTTCAAATAAAAATAAAAATGAAGTGATAGGAGAATAACATCTAAATGCTCATGCACCTGGTTAATTGTATAATTGTACTAGTTTAATAATGTTATCCAACTTCAATTAACATCTTATCAGAACAAAACTACTAGTTTAAATTATACTTGAATAATAAACAATGCATATAAAACTTGCATAATAAACAATTCTTAATAGTCAATAGCATTTTTGAAAAATGCTGAAATTAAATGGTAAATAAAATTAGTTCATTCATTTAAGGACAGGGATACTCTCGAATTCTTAATTTTCACATCTCTCAAAACTACATGATGAAGAGGTGCAGGTGACTACTGATAATACCTCTAAAGGACCATGAGCTTTCATCATTGCTAATATTAAAACATGGAGGTGTGTACACAGTGACTCTATAGACTAGCCTGTTTAACCTGCAGCTACCAAATTTGCCTTATAAGGTAAAATGTGAGCCCTAGAGCATTTACTTTTAAATTTTCAATTATAATTTTGATTAATTAAAGATCAAGCTGAATTTTGTTATTTTCCTGTATTAATTTCTGAAAATGTAATTGCACAAAAATAAATTTTATGCTGTTTCAAAATTTAAAATTTTTTCTTTTAATTATATCAATTTAATTAGTTTTGTGAATTTTTTTCCCTCCAAATTATGCTAACTTAAAAAAATCAACATAATTTCCAGCAACAGTCAGTATTCTTGCCCAAAAATTCATTTGTTTTCACTGCCTCATCCAATATTTAATCATGATTTCCTTTCATTGTTAAAATATAAAACAAAATCCTTGTTCTTTACATCTTTGTAATTTACGAGATGAATAAAATAATCGATACACATAGTGCAAAATTAAAAAGATAAATGGACTGGAGATTTATGATGATGTTATGGGATTGATCACCAATAGTGATTCATGGATAAATAGAAATGAAATAAGACAATAAAACTAACTTTAATGCCTGACAGTTTGGTCAAATCACATGAAATTACAAACAATTTAAATAACATTAAATATACTCGATATCACTGGTTAACTAATAATACAAAATAAAAATTCTCCAAACAATAGTTAAAATTAGGAAGATACATATATGCAACAAATAAAACAGATATAAGGTTTTTGTGACAGGTAAACCAATTAGACATGATGATGAAATATTACATGAAAAGTTAATCTTGCATTCAAGAACCATTCCTATGAATTATAAGTTTTTATGTAAAATTATGTATCAATTTATCTACGGCAACTGATGCTTAAAAGAATGAATTATATTCGAGTTCAAATGTATATGGATGGTAGCAAAAATGATAATGACTGGAATGGTACTGGAATCTGCTCAAGTCATTCACTCATAACAATGAAATCTGTATTCTGTCAGATAGAAGAAGTTCAATAGAACATTTGGACAACTTACACTGTGTGAGAGATAATGTAGAAGCAAATATACTCAAAATCCTTAAATGTCTTTGTCTCATCAGGTTCGCCTTATTATGGATATTTTCTCATACAGCTATGGAGAATAATGAGAATATCCTGACTAAATAATCCATGTTGAATTATCACATATAAGTATGATAACTGTATTTCCTCTCCCCTGTTTTAGCTTAAAAGAAATATTGTTTGTTGAAACAAACAATTTTGTTTAAAATTTAATTTAAAATACTAATATATCTTGGAATATCCTGTGGAATATCCTGACTCCTGAGAATATCCTGACTAAAGTGGGAGCTATGATGCTCTATGCCTACTAAAATTCTTACCTACATGGAAATTTTTTCAATAGCTACAAGCCAAAATAAAAACCATTTGACTTCTCCCACTTGCACATAAAGGTCTAAGAGTAGCCGTCCAGTGGGATATCTGACTCTTGATTGTAGTAGGAAGAACCAGACTATTCTTACCCCAGAGGGCACCTTAGAACTATGAAATATTCTGAATTCTAAGCATTTTGAAGTCTCCCCCAAGTTTGTTAGGGAAGAGGCTACACTTGATCACATTCTTATTTATCTGGACTTCTCCAGCAGGAACTTATGGAAAATCCATTATTAGTAGTGGATTTCTTGAGGTTGCATAATTTCATAGGTGCTTTGTTGTTCTTTGGGATGAGCAAAAACAATAACAAGAACCAATTCCTTCCCAAACTCATATATCATTTTTAAGAACATTTAATTAAACTTATTTTATATCAATTGCACTTTTCATTCAAATTAAAGCTACAAAATTAAATTACAGAGCTTTTCAGAATTTGTGTAAATGTAAAAAATAAAATGCAATTAGAGAAAGTCAATAAACTAAATAAAGATATACTTTTTTTTTAGTTTGAACATTATAATAATAGGTTTTTCAAAGATCTGATTTCAATTTAATGACTTATTAAACAAATTTGCTGATTGGTGGCAAATAGATAGAATTTCATTGAAAACACTTTCCTTTAAACTGAATTATCAAGAATTAGATTATAAATTTAAATATTTAAGATCCTTTGTATTTTTGTCAATTTTTATTGTGATTTCTAAAGATATATTAGTATTTTAAATTAAATTTTAAACAAAATTGTTTGTTTCAACAAACAATATTTCTTTTAAGCTAAAACAGGGGAGAGGAAATACAGTTATCATACTTATATGTGATAATTCAACATTGATTTATGAATTTTAAAAGTCAAGAACTTGTTCTTAATTAATTTATAGTCCTAATTTGGGTAGCTAAATAAATTTAGTATGTTAAAACCACTAATTTATAAAATAATAACAGAACAATAACACTGACAGACAAATTTTAATGGTTTGTTTGCTTTAGAAAGGAAATATCTCATAGCTACAAATTTTGCTAGGCTAAATTTAAAAATGACAATGAAAATCCTTAGATAACCACAGATATTAGATAAGTATTCTTAAAATGTAACTAAAAGCAAACATATGTCATGCAGATTATTTGCTTGCACAGGAACTGTCAAACTATTCTTGAAATTATTATTTTAAAAAATGTACTAATTAAAAACACATCAATCCAATGTAATCTGACTAACATTTGTTGAGTACAAATTTCTTTACTTTCTTCTTTTTCTGACTTACTTTGTGCATCCCATCACAGTAGTATTTTGCAAAAACTTATTTTGGGTCCATTTTCTTCTATATTAGACATACTCTGATGACAATATTTACAATGACCATTAGTGTCATACATACAGTTGTCAAAGAAAAATTCAAAGACAAAATATATATTTAAAAACTATTTTGAGATGATCAAATGTTATGAAGCATTTCTTTTATTACAGCTGACTATGAACTATTGCACAATAATTACAATAACAGTAAAGTTCATGCATTATTGGATTATCCCAATCAGCAAATTAACAATCTGTAAAACATAAGTCTCCTATAATTTGTATACTTCAATGCCACCCAGTTTCCATTTATGTTACAAATGAAGACATTTTAATTCTGTAAACAAAATCTAAGTTATTATGTTACAAAAACTGCCAGCAATTATTAACACACTTCCAAGACATTGTGCCTTCATGTAGTCATGAATCAGAGGAAATAATAAAAATAAATATTTTACAGTATTGCAATTTGAAAACAAAACAAACAGGACAGGAGCAGAATGATGCTGATATCTAAATAAGCAATAGAAAGAACAATTCATTTGACTGACACACAGATTTATGAATAGATCTGTATATAATCAAAATATAAATAACATAATGAAACAAAAATTCAATTACATGCAGACTGAGAACATTTGATTTCAAAATTTCAAAAATAAGAACCAAATTTCCCTTTTCTGATCAAAATTTTGTTCAACGTTCTGAAATTAGTTAAATTTTAGTTGTTTTGGTTTCTGAAGTTTTATGGCTGCAAACCAACTTACTTAACTATTGTATAAAGCATAAAAATAATTGATTGCAAACACTTACGACAATTGTTCCAACAGTTTCAGTGATAACTGTTCTGGGTGCAGGGACAGCTGCAGCAGCTTTTTTCCCTCTACCCCGACCTCTGGAATGTTGTGTTTTAGAAACAGGTGGTGGAGGAACTGGCATTATCGGCTCCTCCTTAACAACAGGAGGAGGCGGTGGACTCGGTGCTGGGGGAGGTGATGGTAACCGTACCGGTGGTGTAGGTGAAGGAGATGGATCGCGCAATGGTGGAGGGCTAGGAATGGGAACACCCGGAGATGGTGTTCTTATGATTTCATCTTCAGAATCATGCGATGGTGATGGGCTGCTAGATAATGATGTGGAATTTTTTGTATTAGGTTTAACACAGCTGGAAGGAGAGAATGAAAAAAAAGGTAAAAGAAAATTAACCAGGCAGGCATGCAGAAATGCTGTCACATCACGGCAAGGACCATCTAATTAATAAATAAATTTATAAAACATGCTAATATAAAAATGAGAAGTACATTTTTGCATTACAATGGAAAAGGCAATAAAAAAAATCTAAATCATAAATAGGATGAGCAAACTGTACAAATATCAAATCTAAATCTAACATTTATCTAACCATGCGAATATCAAAACCATGTATTTCAAAAATCCTGAATTAAAAGTTTGAATACCATGCACTCTAAGTAAAGAATAATGACATAAAAGGAGAATAAAATTAAATTTTTTTCATACCACAAAATATGTTTTTGCAATTTTTCTACTGAGTAGAAAAACTATCAATAAACAAGATAAAGAAAAATGAACTAATAATGCAAACATACTAACACAAATAACTTTTTAAACTATAAGGAAAGGAAGGGAGATGGAAATAATTTAAAATATCTAGTAAACATTTCTTTTCAGGCATATCATTTTTCGACAAAATGGAACTACAAAAATACTTAAAGAATTATTGACAAATACAGTAACAAAAAGGAAAAAAGAAAGAAAGAGAGAAAGAAAAAGAAACATATATATTGGCAGTTATCTTATCATTTAATGCATTTATAATTGCTAATGCATCTTTAATATTTTACCAAATAATTAACATAGGAATGACAGAATTTAAAAAAATCATAACTTCCAAAAATTATATTAATTACCTTATCTTAAGACAAAAGAATAAGATAATGTCCAAAAGAACAGATTCAAATATATACTCATAATTAAAGTGCTTGTTTAATAATATTTTCTCACTCTTGTATAAGATACATATATAAAAGAATTTTAAACAAATTTCAAACATAAATACCATTAACGATAGACAGAAAATATAAAATTTTACCAACTGAACCTTCTTGAGACCATTAGAAATAAATATATTTATCCCAAAAATATTTTTTAATATACATAAAATATTTTGCAGTTAATGGATCAAGAAAGAGGAAGAAAAATCAAAACCTTTAGTTTCTAATGTATGCAGGTAATTAAAGGTGAAAAAAATTCTTGAATTAAAAAGTCCTGTTTGATATATTTTAAATTTTTCTGAAATAATTAAAACATTTCAAATTTTCTAATCTAAATTTCTTAATTATCTTAATATAAAATTATTATTTAAATATAACCATACAATTGCAGTTCAACCAACATTTCATGGATTTCAAATTTATGATTAAAATACATATATAAAAATAGTCTGCTAAAAAGAATATTGAACTAATTGTAAACTACAGCACAAAAGGTTACTTAGAGATCAATAACTGTATTTGGATAAATGTTTAAAATATTTTATGCAAAAGCAATGACATCTCAAAACATGTATTTTATAACTATTTTCTTAATGTATAAATACATTTAATTATTCTCTGGTTATGCCACAGCTATGTATCATAAAAATGAAAAACTGATTAGTTAAGAAATAGAACTTTATACATTGTTGCTTGTTATTATGTAAAAGTTAAAATAAAATCTAAATATGATGTAAATGTTATATCCAATCAATTATAACTGCTTAATTGAATTTTTAACTTTTCTTAATTTTATTTATTTACATTTAAATGTATAAATACAGGAAAATCTTTAATTTAAAAGCATTATTTTTTCTTTAAAACTATTATTCTAAACTTTATTATATTTTGATGATTTCTTGGAAAATGAGAAATACATTATTCTTTGTATTAAAACTATATGCATTGTATATGAGACATTAAAAGAAATTCTTCAATGGTTGACAAAGAATATTTGCTAATTGTTCAATTCTATATGGAAGTTAAATTCCAGCTGCCTCTTATTTTATCTCATATTACTTTTTAATTATATACTGCACAGGAAAAAAGAGAGAGAAATTAATTAATGTAACTTATTTAGATGAGAGAGAGATTGCAAGTACAAAATAAGAAGTCTTAAAAAAATACTAAATTATGTAATATATATTTTAACAATATTAATTGAGATTTTAATAAACACTAAATAAATTTTTAATATAAATTATTTCCAGATTGGAAATAATATACTATTTTATGAATTATTAATAAAAATCAAAGATATTATATACAAAGATAATATATTACAAAGATGAATATACTAAGCACTATTTGAATTATAAATAAATAAATAATAATTGGTTTTTGACTTAGATAGGATCATACTAAAATGGAAAAAAAAGTTTCAAAAAAAGAAAATAGAAAATTTGAAGATGGAATTAACTGCAAATACATATTAGATAAAAGAATAAAATATTTTTCACAAAAATAAAATTCATTTCTTATGTTTAAATCTTTTGTTTTCCACTGCTAAACAAAGAAATAGCAAAAAAAAAAAAAAAA